>UXSR01000500.1:0-29742 GCA_900604375.1 Mesocestoides corti
GAGATGTGACCAAGGTCTACTCAATCTAAAACACTTACCCACGTGCCTCGTAAGGTGGCTTCGCAGAGGGGTCAGCGAATTCACGGGCTGTTGACTAGAGTACATATTTCCATCTAGGTACATAGACCGCCTGCGTCGTAATGCTCCCGGCCTGAGCGACTGGAAGAAGCAAATCTCAGCCACTGTGGATTCAGTGCCTCCGATGACACCCCAGCAGCAGCAGCAGCTCGCCGCGGGCTTCCTCGACACTCCACAGCTACATGCTCACCACGGCACCATTATGGACGCCCTCTGGAGCCTTCGGGATAACCTACTGAAGGATTCGCTCAACATACGCACCCGTGTTCTTGGCATCGAAGAGTTGTAGAGGGCGACGGTGCACACGCACCTCCGTATCCTTCACATGGCTTGTTTTACTTGTGCATTTTAGCCCAAATACGACGCCTTTTCTTTCCTTAGCCTCATACCATGCCTGTGTCAATTTGTGTAAATCCTCGTTGTTTGATGGTTTGTCAATCCGTTTAATAATAATCATAATAACTTGCCCATATTTGTTTTGTTAAAGTTGAGGGCGAACGTGATTCTGTTGTCCAAAAGTGACTTTAACAGTCAGTGAAAAAGATGTCTTCCAACGCCACGATTGCATTCAAGTTGGTGCTCGCGATCAGAACTACAGACAGCGGGCCACATGCCTGGTTAATGATAACTGAGATGGGTGGAAAGGTACTATTGTCAAGATCAATACTTGGCAATGCTATATAAGCGCACCTGTTATCCTGTCCACACACACCGCTACTGCATCAGTAAGCTGAGCTACGCGCCATCTGCATTTTTCCACCTTTCTTTTGGTTAAGCCGTGTCAACTCACTGTCGGCCCTGGTTTGGTTCCCAAAACCGCACTACAAGTGTGTTTTTTTGGGCCTGTAGCAACTATTGTCCAAATCGGTTGGTAATGGTGACTTGCTTAGTGCAAATCGACAAGAAGTGCGCGAAGTTGCGCAGACGTGAGTGGTTATCGAGGGCAAAGGCGATACTGTTATGTTGTCCAAGAGCTGCTGACAACTTCTTCGTCAGGTTAGATAGAGATAGATTAAAAATCACATTTATTCAATGTACACTCAGGCAATTAAAAAATAACTCATTTTGATTTTTTGCCTTTACCTTTTGTTTTTCCGAAAGAAAACAGCGGATTGGCAGCCTTTTTCTAAAATTAAAAAAAAAACACTGAATTGCGGTTAAAGTTAAAACGACTGTGATTATTGAACAGAGCACGTAATGATGGGTACAGGCATAAATTCAAATTAGAAAACACGAGTGTAAAATACTGGGTTGATATTTTTTGATCATAATTTGTACCTGTACGGGTGTAATATTGGGAACTGATCAGAACTGCCCTTAAAAGGAGTCAATGTGTAACCTCGCAGACGATTATAGCTTATAAAAACTAACTTTCAGGATATCCCTTTCATGTGATATCACGAAAAGATCGAAATAAGAATTAAATTAATCGAATAGGTATTTACAGGAAAATGAAACTAGATATTTTGGGCCATATAAAGTATTTTCAGGATAGTTCGAGGTATCGGCGTAACAGGATGTCCCCAAAAGAAGATGGCTTTTACATTTCAATAAAACTCAAAAGACTGAAACATTAATTGACAATGTGGTAGGCGACCAAAAATATCAAAGCGACTAAGATGGTTCTGAGCATGTGAAGCAGCGTAGTGGGGTTCACACACGAACAATCACAAAAGTCATCATCAATGTGCATGTGTCCTTCAACATGGATCCTTTGCTCATAAACTGTAAGTTCACGAAAGCAGTTCATAGGAATCATCTTTAAAAAGCAGACTGTTAATACCGATTTTAAAATATCCAGCACGTAGTATTATCCCACAGCCTACAAACAAAACGGACTCAAGTAATTTGAAGAGGTTTATAACCATAACGCCAGCTATGAGGCTTAATTTTAAACCTGTTGCAGACTTCAACGTGACATTACAATTGGTTCCATCGATCACCCTTAGGCATTAAACGTTGTCCGTCAGATAATAACTATTTATGATTTAGAACTTTACAAGTGTTAAAATTTGGGGTGACTTTATTAAATGTGGATCAATTCGCTCGAATGGTTGATGTATACGAGGTACCAGGCAAAATAATGCTAGCGAACTTCTTGGATTTAGTGTTTCTGGGCGTCGTGCTAGATGGGTGCTCTTCAAACACTGAATGTTTGGTAATGTAACCAAAGAAACGCGTTTTAGTACGAGGCACTACCCTCATAGAGGCTATGACCAAAACTTCTAAGATCAACAAGGAGACAAATATGTGAATTAGAGTATCATACCCTACGTGCCAGTTGGCGTTTGATCTGGGCCACCTTGTCGGGGTTCCTGGCTATAGCCATCTTCGTCTTGTGGCTCCTCAGTCGACTCAGTTTAATTGGTTTTTCGGTTTCACGAGAAGTAGATGCCTCCTTGCGTCGAAACTGTTGCTTTTCCTTGGCCCGATTGGATAGCCTGTAGCGTTGGCGGTCCCTGACACGCTGGTTCGATCTCTGCATCAGGGCTTGCAGGGATGGTGGAACTGTAAAACGAATGAAAAAATATAGTTTGTTTGTAAGTTTGAGTTAATCTTAGGCGAAAACTGGAAAGCAAACATGCTGTTATTGGGGCTTGAACATACAACTGGAAATCCAGCTATGCGCTTAATCAAAAGGGTTTGATGTATGAACGTAGGTGAGTGGTTCGCCCATGAAAAGTAAATCAATGTGCGATGAGTTGACTGAGGCGGTTTGTTAAGCGGTGCATGTCAGGAAATAAAAAATAATTAGGTTCTAGATATTCATAAAACGCTCAACCCACCCATGTACCCAGGAACATCCTTGAGATGTGCCTGAGGCGTTGTAGAAAGGGGTTTGTCGTGACGTAGAGCAACGAGATCAGCAGAATGATCTTCGAAGTAGCCCTTTAAACGCGCCGAATTCAGCAACTCCACCTTGATCTCCTTTAATCGTGCCTCACGAATCCGCTTGCGAGTGATTTTGCCAATTACATCCTTTTACAAAAAAGGGAATTTAAAGGGTGTAAATAGATAGCCTCAATTTAATGCATATGAGCTTACCGCCGCACGATATCTAAACCCATCGACTTCAGACAATCGGAACTGATATGGTCGGAAGATGGATTCGACTGCAAATAGAAAATGGGCATTTTTACACTTCAAGAGAATGTACAAATGGCACAATTTATAGAAAAAATAAAAGTGTACTGTAAGAAAACAAGGTTGGAAAGATGAACACTACAATCAACTACCTTCACACTATTCATAAAGATGCATTGCATTGTTTCGCATTAACAAGTATCCAGTTAAGAAATTTATTAAATTCACGATCTGTTCACTGGTTACTGTTTTTCAAATCCCTTAAACAATCCACTTCCAAGGCGCACTGAAGTATAGGACCAGGTCCCAGATGCGACTTCCAAGGTTCTGACAAATTACTTAGCTAAGGCCCCAGATTGGCAGGATACACTGACGCTGGGCTTTTCGCCTTATGGCCTACAGTTGACTTGGAAAAAATGTTCCCATAGTATAAAAATAACACTTCAATGATTCAACTTAGCATGGATTTAACACTCGAATTATGAACCACCACCAAGTGCATAGGGTTAATTTTCTAAAAATCGGACGTGTAAGTCACACTGAAAAGGATAAACTACAGAAAAGGTGAAATTTTTTCAATAAATTAGGGCAAACGTTTGTACCAGCTGAGTTGTCCTTCTGACTGACTTGTGAAGTGGAGGGATCTTTCTGGCACAGGAGATTTGCCACCTCTGATAGACGAGACTCTTCGGAACTGTTGACGAAGGAGAGGGCTGTGCCCATTTGATCGGCTCGTGCCGTTCGACCAACACGGTGCACGTACCGCTTCGCCGTTAGCGGGAAGTCGAAATTGAGGACATTGCTAACAAGTTTGAAATCGATGCCACGTGAGACACCATACTCGGCATCCTTTTTGGGTCGGGCGCTGGGGGGGAAACATCAATTACAAATATATTATATACAATCAACTTATGGTTACCCTGTCTGGGGGCCACAGTTTCAAAAAACCTTTCTCTTGGTGCAAATTTCATTGACCTGACTATAGCATTTTTGACATTAATTATAGGCTACACAAAAAGATGTCTTGGAATAATCTATTACGATAAAAAAAGTAAAGGTTCTGGTTTTTACTCATGTTAAAAAATAAAACACTCAACAAAACATAGCCCGTTTATTCCTCTTTATCATAACCCATCATTTCTTAATCAATTAGTGCGAATACCTGCTGCCTTCAACATGACATTTACCGTATAAATTATTTAAAACGTTCAAGTCGAGTGGAATTATGAATACTGTGTTATTTCAAAGAAAAAATGAAAGATTTCATAGTTATTCTGAAAAGACAACTTACAACTTAGAATTCTTCGGTGGATCTGGAACTGTCCCACTCTCGTTTTCATCAGTTGCTAGTAAGTAGTCGTAGAGACCCTTGTTGAATTGTTGAACCGTATGACATCTTGTTGCTACAGGCAATTCTGAATTCAGAACCACAGATTTGACCCCGAATTCCTCAAGAAATAGTTTTAACCTCAAAAGTTGTAAAACAAAAGCGGAAAGTACTTGTAACATCTGTCAATTGAATTTGCAAAGATAAGAGTACGACCACGAATTAGCTTAAGTTGAATCATGGAAATAAGTATGGCGTATTTGGACGATTCTTCGGCACTGGAAAATGTTAGTAATATACATTCTATTACCTGATTATATATTGTGTGAGCTGGGACTCGGAAGGCAAAAAGTTCTCTTCAGGCAATTCTACACGAACCCATTCGCCACTTTTGAGAGAACGACGTAGTGAATTTGTTGTTTCATCAAGCGTAGCTGACATCAGGATAACCTGCAAAAACCTCCATTAACACACAGAACTTACCTGAATTGGCTTTTTTGGAAGAAAATTTTTTAGTTCCTGCATATCTTTCTCGTACCCAAAGGTAAAAATTAAATCAGCCTCATCGACCACAAGATGAGTTAGATTTTTGAGATTAAGGCGTTTTCTGTGGAGCTGTGCTAAAATCCTATATGGTGTACCAACGACTATATCCGGATTTTCAGCCAGAAGAGGCCTTAAAGTAGAAGCATCAATATGCTTAAAGAAATGGGGGGGGGGCGCACAGAAAATCAGCTAATTATTTACCTTAGCACATCCATGTCGACAGACTGTGCAACGTCGAGGACGCTAACAGTTTTTGACGCATATTTACACAAAGATCTTAAGTCTCTTGCTATTTGATTGCAGAGTTCCTTGGTTGGAGATAAAATTAACGCTGAAGTATTCTGTTCAACTTGGAACTAGTTTGGAATGTATTAAATAACATTATTATACCGTTTTCATTTCAAGTATGGAGTGAATTATAGGAATGGAGAATGCACCCGTCTTTCCCGATCCAGTACGGGCTTGAACACTCAGGCTTTTCTTTTCAAGTACAAGCGGAATAACAGCCTGTTGTATATCAGTTGGCTTTTTCCACTTCAAGTCGGAGATCGCCTAGAAGATCCATAAATTATGTAAAGGTGTATTACAGATAATAATCGCTGATCAAGATTCATCAGGTGAAATTCCTCAATGAGAGACATTCTGTCACGAACCACAATCAGAAGGCGGGACTCTAGCTATTCGCAGTTCAAATCACGCATTTGCCAGTGAACTCTCTTTAGGTTTCTAGCCTATAATTGGCTTTTAATTTGAAGAGCTTATCACCGCTATCTAACAACTATATTTTTATTTTAATTTTTTTTTAAAATTTTGTTATTGTTTTAGTTGATCTAATTCAACACATTGTGGTAGCATGTTGGTGAGCTTTAAATAGCCGACCTTCTGAAATGGATGGTGGTCTGTTCGACTCAATTCCAAATGAAATTAGCCAACACTTGGTCACTTTTTCAAGTTCTATTCAGGTAATATGGGAACTGATAGGTTCCTATAAGGAGGCTCTCAAATCGTGTGAGACCAAGGTATTCAGATTTTTGCGTAAACTTCAGTGCAAATATTTTTGTAGTTGTCGTCAATTGAACGCATTCAGACGGAACTTTCCCTAACGTATACCATGAACGCATTATTTTTCGGCAAGTCTACCTGGATATAATTAAAACATCCATTTGAGGCTTCTAATTTTTGGTTCTAATATCCGGTCAATTCATTATAGTATATCTCCGTTGCAATGGCGTGGATGTGAAGAATCATCCAATTCTAAAAGAGTTGGTATGTTTACTTTTTATAAAATGATGTGTAATCCACGACACGGAACGATTTTCATAGAATCCCCCCACAGGTTCCATTTATCATTCCTACTAATTGTTGTGTTAAGCTCTTCTGTAGATGATCGACATCCGTATTTTGAGCAAAATTGTTTATCGTTTTGTCTCTTTAGGAGTCACTCAAAGTCTACCGTTAATTCAGGTTTCTTACTCGTTTTTGACTGCTTTGGTGCTAATGTAGTATTCATTTGAAAATGTGCATAACACTTATTTTGTGGTGCATAAGTGTATACATAATCATTTGAAATTGCACGTGATCATTGAGGTGTTACAAATTAGGGCATTGTTACGCGCTTCGTACTTCCTAGCGCTGGAACAAATTACCTGGCTTTTCTACAAATTACAGTTGATATACTTTCTACCACTAGGCCACTAATCTTACTAATGAAACCTTTTTGTCAGTTAATAAGTGTGGTTTTCGGATTGTGTTGTTTTATAGAGTTCATTAAAGTTTTTATCTTTTTAATTGTTGTCAACCCAAGCCTTACTAAATACGTGTAAGTACCATTGAAATAACATTTGTAGGAACGCTTGACAGCTTGCTTAAAACGGTGCCAGAATGTCTGTGGCAAGCAGAATAATGAAATCAAGCACCTGCGATTGAACAAGGAGGCGTCTCAACGTTTTGTGAAACATGCACTCTGGCAGTCTGCCCAATCAAAGACAAAGAAGAGAAAGATCGATGGTGGTGACAACTGAGTAGTCTATGAATGTAATCTATCTTGTAAATAAACTGATTTATATCAATTTGTTTGTCTAAGTGACACTCGGTCTATGTGCATTCAAAAATTCCGTTTCGGAGTATTTCCTCACTGGGTATTGTGCGTCGTTCCATTAAGTTAGTGATTTGAAATGGCCGAAGTATTAGTCCGCGACTGGCTAAGCGTTTCTTGGTTCCGCTTTTCCCACTGAGTATTTTCAGCATCCTGGTACTGGAATTTCGTTTACTTTCAGAATCACAAATAGGTCTATACCAATTTTGCCAGTCCTGGCAATCACAAATCTTGCTGGAGCCAATTTTACACTCTCTTTGAGACAGCACTTGCACCTATTACAATGCGGTCATTTTACTTTGTATTTTATCTCAGTTTATTGCCGCTAGTTATTAGTCCACATTGCTGGTCTTGCGCTTTTTGTCATTTCACCAGTGGTAACGGAACTGTGTGAGAATTGATATAGTATCAAGAGCCCATAGATGGATAGCTACATGAATTTAACGCTAAAGTGTGCCTCGTTGAAACCATTTTTTCACATCCTTATGTTTAGTGGGCTTTAGTTGCCGGAGCCGCTCTCCACCAATTCGTATGTGCTAATGACTACGTTTTTGTATTTAACTCGTCTTATTTTATGTGTGATTACAGTTTCATAATTTCACAGGTTTCTGACGTCAAAAGCACCTTCTGCTTTGCCACGGAAGACCTGAAGTTGTGTATTTGCGCTTTGGCTGTTTCATGCATAATCGTGCCGCAACTATCAACAAAACATTGACTACTTAAATACATTGAATACACCACCTTTTGAGAACGGAGGTATGCGTGTATTCAAGAATGTTACATAAACGCATGTCAGAGTCCTGTAATTATCCTCAAGAAAGAACTCCATGTGCATCGTCACTCGATTTAACTTGGTAATCGTCATCTGTAAGTTCCGTTTAACTGGTTTGTGCATGAACACCACAAACCGCAATCCAGTCAACCTAGGATGACCAGGAACAAAGTACGCGAGGAGTGGAACGCAATCGCTTTGTCTTGTGGTCATTGCTGATAGTGTGCTTTATCTCTCCGTATTGCATTGCAATTCGACCAATAAAGTTGTGGGGTCAGTAAATGAACACTTACTTGGAACTACCCTCAGCAGTTATTGTTGGTATGGTTTTTCACTCTTACGTAACACGCGCAGCAATTATTTCTAGCGGTATTAATCCTTAACTGTGTGGTCATTTTGGTCATTGCGCAGTTATTCGACTTTCCAGCTTGGTCTGACATTCACAAATATCCAACCTGCAACTATACAAAATATGAGATGCCAATTAGTATAAGGCCAAATTTTGTTTGGTTGCTTACTGGAAAGCAGAATCAAATTAAACTGTCCTACTGGCATACTTGTGTTTTAGCGTATAAAAACCCTTAATAATCCAACATGTTCCCATTCCTGCCGCAGTCTGTTGGCAATTGAGGTAAATAATCTTGCAATGAGCTGACAAGTTTTGAATGTTAGTGGGAGAAAATTCAATTTTCCGAAGCGTAAGTACAAAGAAAAGTGCAGGACTTTGCCTTCAAAAGTGCAAGTAATTTGATTTATCTGTTATTTGTTATGACTTCAAAACCGCTGTGAATCACATCGAGATCCAGGCTATCTGCAGGAATTTGCATGAACTTTGAATGTGCGGAGGTGATCAGTAATATAAGCACCATGGCAGATTATTTGTTACTTCGATTTGTGATAAGAAGGATCATTGTGAAGCATGCTTCTCGAATGAAAAAAATAATCTTATTGACAAATCCGAGCCTTAACATGGCCTCATCTGTATGATAAATACCTTACCAAAAGGAAGTGGGCTGATCTACGAACGTCTTAGTGGACTGTAAACCTTCCAATTTTTGTTTTCTTGATGAAGACATCTTTTTGATAGTCGACTTCTGCTGGAACCCCAACGGAATTTGTGCGTTGTGCTGGATTTAGTTGTTGGAATTAGATGTTAATGCTTTGTTAATCGAAGGTTTTCCTCACACCTTGTATTTATCTTCCCTCCTGTAGTGAATTTAACTCGCTCAATCGGACATCTCGTTTCCTATGCACGAAGTAGTGCTCATTTACATCACTGAGCTTCTGGCCATGCTGTATCATCTACCTTTAATCATTCTGGACCCTGACACTCGTAAACACGCTTTACAAACCACTTTCACTTGCATTAAATACCGGTCTGTTGAGGCTTGTTTGGGCCAGCTTCTACTTTCAAAAATATGTGGTCATTAATAAGCACTATTGCCTTTCCATTCCAAAAAAAGAACTCTATATCACTTTCATGGCTGGCTGGTTTGCTGTCAGGCTACGTCTATAGCCTAGGCCTCGAAACTTACTTTCTAAATAGAACTTAAAAAACGACCTTCTTGAGAATTGAAGCTTAAAATTTTGGCTTAGAAAGCCGGCACTTGTGGGCACCAAGAGCGTCAACATTCGAAATCAGACATGACCTTTTACCTGCTGCATGGCAAATTCATTTTGAGCAACGACGGTAAGTAATCACTCGGCAGGATGTCGAATGGATGCCTACATTTCGAGACGTAAAGTGACGCCTATGGTTCTATTATGAGTTTAGCCACCAACCACGTTGTTGAAAACGCCCTTGAAGAAATCATAGGAGGTGCAAATTGATGTTAAAGAATGACGACATGTAAGGCCTTGTGACACTTACTGATATTGGTTTGTCTATCAAGCTTGAATTACTTTAAATGTCACAGTCGCAAAGGTCATTTTAAGGATCCTGTTTTCAGTATCGTAGATGCAATTATAATTTGATAGCCGCCGGAGAGCCATGATCCCTTTGGGAAGCTTGGACCTAAACTACATCAGGTTTTAATTGTGACTCGTGATGATTTACGTCCATCCCTTCTGTCGCCACATCCTCAGCTGCATCCTCAACCTTTTCACTGCCTTCCCGTCACTCATACAAACACTGCTGATCAAACGCTCCTGTGCGCAAAACCCCCTCCTCTACCGCTCACCCGACCACTTTCCTACTTGGACACTCGACCTCTCTTCATCAACAGCCCCATTGGGCATACACCATTTTGTAAGTATGTTGACACCACACAAACATCTAATAAGCGGTTTTGTCTACGTCACTTTGGGTCTTCTAAATTTTCCAGCTCAACTGAGCACAATATTGGGCGGCCCCGGTGTGGCTGGGAATCCACGAGTAGAATATCAACCGCTAAAAGAAATTAAAACTTTTCACTTTTGAGTGCCGTAGGAATCAGCTAGCAGGACTCATTGTTTAACCCGGTTCTACTGAAGAGCAAAATCATGGATCTCACTTCTTGTTTTGAATACCTAGAGCAAGTCCGGCCAGTGAATTGAACTAAGCATCCCGTTTTAGTATTCAATGCGAATTCGATTGACGCCACCTACCGGAATGGTCATGGCGGTTTAAAGGGCTATCATTTCTAGATGGTAGCCTGCATTACACTTGACTACATTTCAAATTGTGGGTACACGAGGGTTCACAGGATGCAAGAAGTAAATCAAAAGTATGGACCCAGTCTTGGTTCCTCAACTAATTCGGTATTACAATGCATTGTTTTTTTTAAATAATTTTCAGGCATACCAAGTTCAAATCAACTTCATATATCTCTACTAGTTATAATTTGCGCAGTTAAAAATAGTTTAATGGTGATTGGGGCATTCGAATAAGAAGTTGCATATCTAACTTCAAATGTCTTTGCCGTTTAAGCATTTTCGTATCGGGGCTGTTAAATCGAGTAACTGCGTTTAACGGTACAATGCAGATGATATCTCGCACGAACTGAACGGGGGACCGAGACTGCCATTTGCGTTTCATCTCAGCAGCCAATCAACTCACTAGAAATTAGATGTGAAAATATATATTGATGCGGTTAGTAGGATTACGGGAAATTGAACTTTATACAAGTAGAGGTACGTTTGTCCAAAATAGCCTAGATTCAAACAAAATATAGTTAGTCTTTCTTAAACCACCGTAATACCCTTTAAACAGCTGATTTTTCTATGAATGTGTGATTTTTTAACAGCCTCTTGTCAGACTAAATGGTCCTCCAGTAAAGGGGTCACTTTAAATATGTTAATTTTAGGTTAAATTTAAATAAATGGATGTCGTCTTATAAATACTATGGTATTTCAAAATGTATACCTCATTTTATAAATTGCCTGTAAATATTATGTGTTTACGGGTAGCCCCGTTCATAAAGGCAGAGAAGAGCTTGCCAGTTCGGCAACTCATTAGTATTGTTAAAAGTTCATACCATAGTTATCACAGCTTAAAGCATGTACGCAAATTGAAAATGATTTTCCATCAATAGGAGTAAATAAAATACACACAATACAAAATAGTTTGCAGTTGTTGCTTTTCCTAAAGTTAGTATAAAATGGCCTGAAGCTATGCAAAAGTAATTTGGTTCCATTCAATTATTTACCGCTGGTTGTCTTTACAATAGATGCCTCACTACAAAGGTTTTCAACTATATCCAAATTCCAGGGTCTTTGTACAAAAATTCATAATACATTTCATCAAGTTATTGTTTTTGGATTTAAATTCATAATCTACTGGATCAAAAACTAAACTCTTCGTTTTAAGGAAGGCATTCAAACTTATGTCCATGGACATAAACTGGCATGCTTTTGTATTCGTTATATCAAGTGATGGTTACGGCCTGCTGACACCTTGATCTAATTTACGACCTTTCCGACGAGTTAAGTAGGAGGTTGTTAAGGTATTTAATTCGATTCTTCTTTCTTCTTAATCAGAGTGCGTGGAAGAACAACCAATGATGTTTGTTAAACTACTGGTCTTTGCATTTCTTATTGTGGCATTCGCGTCGGTTGATGCGATGAAGATCAAATCACGAGAGGATGTGCTGAGAGCACTGCTGTCCGAACTTCAACCGGGTCTTCTGAAACGCCTTCAGAGCCCCGGGGATACTGATCCGGACTTTTCTACCCTTCTTGAACTGTACGGGCTTGAAAAACGACGCATGACGCCCTACAGTGGTGGTATTTTTGGTCGGTAATTGCCTATTTGGGGCTCTCTGGTGACTTCTGTCTTACCTCAACCTCAGAATTGTACCCATAAAGAATAATGTCTTAATATATACTCCTGAAATACTGACTTGAATAGTGGCCTTGGATTTTCGGGGGCTAGGTCAGGTTGTTGTGTCAAATCAGGACTATTTGCCAAACAATGGGGGACACTAAACATTTTGGAATAACTGCGCTGTTATCAACATTTTTGCGTGAAGGTGAATGCATTTTTCTTTTCCTCTTATCAACATTACTGTGTGCTGCGTTTTTAAACTCGACAGTTCTAAAGGCTCCTGTGTCCATCAGAGTTTGTTTTAACAGAACACAAACCGACCCGACATGGCAGTCCACAAAAATTTTTTTTAGTGTATCGCCGGATTCCGTGAGATCTGTTGCTGCCAAAATGTTCTGGTTGGTAATGCTCGTTGACACGAGGTAAAATCACAATTTTCTCTTCATCTGTTGATTTTTTATTTGACATGAAATATCGGGATTCTTTAAGTACTTCAACATGCTTTCCAATAAAATTTGCCTCGTAAACTTTGCGTCATTTTTTCGCTCGGGTTTGTTAAAATTCAGTCACTTGAAGTTTAAGACTAAAAACAAAATCACCCGTTTGAGCCTACTAACAATAGCAATTCGTCAATTTTTCATTACAGCAACGTGTAGACTTTCTTATTGACGTATTTTAGTATGGGAGTTTGCTTAATTTTAGCCTCCAGGTTATGTAGAACTCGACGTCTGTTGTGGACTAACACCAGGCGGGAGAGACAAGTGAAATTATTTTTAACAACGTAGTGGGTGTCTCCTGGCGCGACTGCAAAAGTTTGCTAAGATGTCACCCTGGAGTGGGTTCATCTCATTTCTTTTTAACCAGGAACAGTCAAACAATTAGAGGTTTTGGTTGATTCGTCTTGAAGGCCATGGAAAGTGCATTGTTATTATTGTCTCATTCAGCACCTAGATTTATTTAGCTTAACGGAGGTAACAAACGTGGAAAATTATAATATTAAAAGTCAAAATTATGAAGCTTATGTATACCACATCATTTGACTTAAGCCACCTTGAGTGTTTTTTTTCTTTTACAGCTTTTCGGTAATTAAAATATTTCCACGTACTGGCATTTCTTGAATAACTATGTTTATAGTCAACGTCCAGAAGTGTATGGTTTCGAAAAGGAAATCATTCAATAACCACGAAGCGATCTGAAAAATGTGAGCCATGACACAGTTGTAATTATTCCGTGAGGGAATTCGGTAAAACATTTGGTTGGTGAGATAACTTACGTTAAGTAGTTGCAACTTACCTTGTTTTGACATTTTGAAACTCACTTGCGCAAAATTCGTTTGAGATTATCTGCCAAACTAAACTCCTAAGCACATTTAAATTCTTCATAGACTGGCAATCTCAATGCATATTGGAACAACTAATAAAATGGTTGAACTAACTCGATTGAGCTTTATGGAAAAGTATTTAGGTGACAAATGCAATTAAGCATTGTTAAATCAGGCAGAAAGATCTGGCCAAAACGTGTGCTTAAAATCGAATTTTCCATTCCTTTTTACGTCTACCCATAGCTAAAGACAAGCGCTCAAAGAACCAACACGCACATCCCTCGCTTAACTCAAACCAAACCGTCCCAGCGCCAGAACACCGACATGGCACTGTAGAAAGAACTTGTACTTTTTCAGTCAAAGGGTGGCTTAGACAGGTGGCGACTTATAATGGCGCAGACATATTGGATCACACAGGTCCCAGCCAATCCTCTGTCCTTTGCGTTTGAATGGCATGCGAGGATGATATGCAGTCAACCAGAGACAGAGAAGCAGTATATAATGAGCGGCGTAGCCGGCGTGGGGCCTGGGATGGATGACGCCTGATTGGTTCTGGCTTGTGATTGATCAATAAAGCCCGTTCTGTTGTACCAGTCTTATTCATACTACGGTTCGGATATTCTACAGACGTCAAAATGGGCCTAGTCATACGCTCTTTGAGTGGCCTTGATAGGTGGGTTAATGCAGGTGGGAGCATTCAACGGTAACACAGGAATTTTGTGATTAGAGCAATTAAGCATCTTCACTTCATGAAAAACCTATTCCTGAGCAATGGTGACTTTCTCAATATGCATTTTGTACATGTTGTGTACGTTTTGTAGGGTTTGAGTGCATTAACTTATAATCGGGTATCTGAGTGCCATTACGGTCAGCAAAGGTAAATATTTTGTATAATCTACTATCACTCTAGTGTTTATAGTAAACTAATATCGCAGTATCAACTATCACAACTCGTTGCGAATTATCGTGGTGGTGAACTGCACTATGGTGGTCTAGGAGACGCTGTTAAATCCCCATTTTCTTTTGATTCTACAATCATAAAATGGGTTTTCAGTCTCATTGCCTTTTCCGCGGTTGATTGATTAGTTCACCATGACTAAAAGGTGCTAATGATCAATGTTAATTAAGAATTGAAGTAGGCAGATGTACCAACTTTCACATCCACATTCCTTGGCCTTCCACACAGGGTGCTTGAATTTCTCTATAGTCCGACTTCACTGTAGTTTGTTCGCTTCCTCGGAAATACAATCGAAGCTAAATTCTGTGGCCATGTGATTACCTTGGTTTTGCACCCAGGTGTAGCTAAATCAGAAATAGCAATGGACAGAAATTTTGTCATAAATATGGAGTCAATAGCAAATGAAGCAATTTAATTGTCGTGGTCATGATAAGTTTTAAATTTTATACTCGACACCAAGTTTCATGGAAAACTTTTTGAAACATTGAAAAAGATCTGCTGCTAAAGGAAATCTTGATAAAACGAGGATAACCTTGAAAATCCTTCTAATGGGCATTTTTTTATGAAAAAACTGCAAACATTACAAAGGCTATCAGTCATATGCTTCGTCATATGACTGGAAAAGTTAGCCTTGAATATATTACGTTGCTGGCAGCCGATGACTAAGTAAAAATATTCTGACATTATTGATCCGTTTGAGTTAAATAACGGTTACCACTTCTTATATTTGGAAGTCAAAAAAAATTCGTCGGTGATCAAGGGCTGATTGCTGACTTTAATGAGGGTCTATATCCACAAAATTGAATCCCTTAAAAGTAGCTGTTCTATAATTAGAGCTTAAAACCCACGCAAAACTACTATCGAATTCTGCCAATGTTATGGCCTAACCAATTTGGATATGAAATATTTAAGTTTGTCCAACCAAGGAAAGAACGCAGTCAAATTATTTTTTTCTTTACATTCAGATTTGAACTACATTGTTTTGCATTCAATTTTTAGCACTCATATCAAATTGTTAATTAAGGAAATCATGGATGGGATAGTCGTAGAAATGACTGTATACAGAGTAATCAATTTAGCGGTGAGGACTTCGGAAGGAGGTGGTCGAATAACCAAGATTGAAGTTTAGCACTGTACTGGTTCAGGGCGACGCAATGTACCCCATTTCACACGGAACGTCGGAAACTTTTCGTCAATGAGATTCTTGCACTTTGACAAACAAAAGTTGCTCTGCGCCACTATCACTGCGAGTTGCTGCCAGTCACCAAAAAGACCCTTTTTTCTTTCGGCCGTTAGGTAAATGGTAGAGTTAGAGTTTCTGGCGATTGACTGCATTCTTCGGTCATTTTTACTGTGGAATACTGAAACCTGACGACACGGGACCCAGAAGTGCCAATGAAGCTCTCCCTTAAGTGGTGTCACTTCAGAGAGGTTAATTTGGCCTAGCCGTCTTCTTTTGGGTGGTATTAAATCAGGGGAGATCACAGACACCGCCTGTGGCAATGCCAAAACTGGATCACCACCAGTTTGTCTTCGTTTTAAGGCACGCGGCATCGGTATTGGAGTCTCAGCTTTCTCTTTTGTCTTTAGCAAGAATCTGTTTCCACATTGGTGTCTCCGAACAACTGACGATGGCACTCCTTTGACCTGGGATTCAGCATAATAGAGGGTGGAGTCACCTGCCTTCATATTATCTGTAAATTTATTAACTACTTCACCAGGAAATCTTCCACCTGGTGATCGAAATGAGACTGAGAGGTTATTTTGGAAATCCACTAGGTCCGCTGAACTAGTAGCCTCGGTACCAAAGCTATGCGGCAAAAATTCTCCACCTCTGTTGGGACTGTTCAAAACGCTTGAGTGATGTGTCTGCGCACAAGATTTTCCATCCATTAATATTCGAATGAACTCTTTCTCATTAGTGTTTAGCATTAGGTCAGAAACATCCATGTGATCGATTTCTTCCACGATGTTAACAAGATTGTTGATAAAGCCAAGCAGATTGTGCCCATTGGTTGTAGGCAAAGGTCGATTCAACGAAGACAACCTTGACGCCTCAACTGAGTCAGTTGGGGATAGTAAAGGTGACGCCGTGTCACATGTACATTTGGTCGATTTTGGCGATGTGGAACTGTCTGAAGTGTTTCGTAGAGCAGGTTTTTTATTTAGCATTGAGCATTTTGTTTCATTCGGCAGTACTTTTGAAGAAAGTAAGTCATCATCGTTTCTCGCGATAGAAGTGGTCATTTCCGTTGACATTTCGTTCACTGGAGTGGTCCATATTCGCTGTTTTGTAGATATTTCATCAAAGTCACTTATTGATGAGATTGTCGACGCTGCATCGTCAAAGGAACAGTGTGGAAGGGTGTTAGTTATTCGTAGTTCCTCAGGTTTCGCCATATTTTTGAAGGCTGCTATTTCGTGAAAGCTTTGTTCATCCTTAGACCGAGGAATTTCTTCCAATGACGCAGATTCGCTTTCAAGAGCTATCTGTTCCCAGGAATCTTGCTTTAACGATAAGCTCTCAGGTGTTGCAGCGCGTTTTGGCCATCCACAAAAAAGTGTTTTCAATTTTGACCTCCGTTGTCTTTTCTTACCACGTGAATGACGTTTTCGAGAAATAGACTCATTTAATGACGGTAATCCATGGTTAAACTTATTTACTTTCGACCCACACGTACCCATTTTTCGGAAAAGACGCAGACACGAGGAACAAAAACGTGATTTCGTAAATAGTTTCGTGGCAGCGGAATTTATCGATCACATACGATTTCAAATAGCGCTGATGTGTATTGAACAATCGCACAGCCATATACAGGCAGGCAACGTTGCTTTGGCTGTGATTACGTTTAGGCCTCCGTTGGATGCGTGTGGCTTGACCATCTACGGGGATTTCAGCAACTGCGGTAGTTTGCGCACAGTACGCACTGCAACCACTTTGGCCTTGATCAGCTTCACAAAAGGATGCAAAATATGAAATCATCGCTTTCGGAACATGAACCTTCAGAGGCTTTTGACTGCTTGTCAGGCCATAGCGACAAAAAACAACACATAGCTTGCTTCAAAACCACAACTTCTGGGGATAAAAAACTTGTCGTGGGAGATGTTGATGTGAGAATACACGGTACTTAGGCAGGAAATTTGGCTGCACTGATACAACACTTTAAGCCGTGTATTAACAGAGCGAAATGTCAAATCTCACTTTGCGATAATCACATGACGCAACAATCGCTAACCATCGAAATGTGGGTGATAAATCTGCTGTGGGCCTGGCGTGTTGACTCAAACTATGCTGGAGCCACGGCGTTGAATCTAGCCTTATTACCCTACCTTGATACCCACGAAGATGAAGGAGACCGCATGGTGCGAGACACGGCCGATTACCAAGGAGCCCAACTGCGCTGTTGCCACTATGACTACTGTGGCGTTTGCTCGTGTGTATTTATAGCTCAGATGCGTTGCATAGTGTGTCAGACGTGCCGACATCGGGACCTAGAGGGCGGTTAGCTATTGGACGATGGCATGGTCCAGGCTAAGCATCCACGCTAATTCCGGTGTTAGTTGGGCCCCCATAGCTGAAAGTATGCTGTGCGAAGAGGGCGTTGTGTGGGAGAATAGAGCGACCGGATTGACGAGCGTGAATAAACACAATTCACAGCATATCACTACAGCCTGACTTTAGGCGCCTCCCTCACGAGGACATAACAAGTGCGGAAAAATTAACTTCTTGTCAGTAAATGAAGTTACTACTTGGGCTAATGCGCAAGAGCTACACAATGGGTTGAAATGTCATTGATTATGAATTGCGCCATTGATACATAACTAAGGCGGCATTTATGTCTATAAAATGTTTGTCTAGGATTTGGCGATGTGTGCAGGAGAAGTGCATGTGTCCAACGAAAAAAACGCAGACTGATACCACGTTCTAGCCACCTTCAGTAGTCCGGTAGGCGTAATCCCTAGGCAAACGAGACTACCGCACAATTCAGCTTTTCACTTACTCGAGTGTTTGAGACTCCGTGCTCAAAGCATTTCCAGTGGGATATTTTGTGTCCCTTCCGACCATGTAACCAACACTTTCTCATACGTAAAGTAAGCGATTTCTGTGGCACGACTGACTTCTCCGATGAAGACGGTAAAATCGTTAAGCGACTTCGTGATCTACTCACGTTCGGAGTTACCTCTGAGTGTTGCCACCTTTCTGAAGCTCGTTTCATTGAGCTGCCATCCACACAATCGTTCCCTGTTGTTATTGCTATATCAGCTGACTTAGGTCGTTGATGCTTGGTGGCACAACTTCAAGACCCCGACAGTCGACTCTTGTTAGCAGAACAACTCCAGGTTTTCCTTCGGGTAGGCGATACTTGTGTTTACTCTAGTGTCTGGAACTATACCAAATTTGTCTGATTTCCTTAGACGCTGACTCTTTAACCAATTCTTCACATCTCTAGATCCGATATCGTCGTCATCCGCGGGCAGCGTTTCCACTTCTTCATTTGTTGCTTTAGGCACATCGATGGTCGCGTTTTGATGGTGGGAGAATTCCGATACCCTTTCTAGTTCGTTAGTTCTTCAACATCAGAGGTATTTAACCACATGCTTATTCGAGAGGTCTGATTCCGCGTTGCAGTCACCGTTAAATGCAAGTAGTGGAGAATGGTGAGAGCCTCGGGAGCAACAAATCCTACGACATGACTGACCTTCAAACAACGCCGATAAAGCTTTCTCGTTCATTTCCGTCATACCTGGCTACGCAAGCTTGCATCTGTGGACTCAACCCGATCAAGGCCATGCTTTTGTCCTCTATATCTTGGATCGCTTGTCAGTCCGTCAGCAAGAACCCGTGCTACAGTGTACTGTTGTCCAAACCGATTCTGCAATATTCCCTTTGCAAGGCTAACTTCATAGTTTTTTTTTAAATTATAAAATCCTTCGTTTCTCCATGTGGATTACACGAAACCCAAAACATTACAGTCGGGTGGGAGCGTTGTTAAAACATATGCGTGTACACTTAGGACATCTCGTGAGTTTGGAATACAAACCCACTGATGTGAGCGCTCCTAAAGCATCACACAGCGCGTGAACAAATTTCAGGTAGTGCTACAACGCGAAACTGATTGGTACAACAGGGGGTAGACGGGAATAACGTGGTAAATGGCAGTCGACACATGCCCAGGAAGAGTTCGAGCTCATTTTGCCTTGGCTCTGAAAGTTGATTCCATCAACCGAATTACTGACTCGACTGAGCCGAACTACCACACCTTGTATTTCATGCCTAGGATGTGTGAATTCGAGCCAAACTAGGGAGGTTTGAAGTTTGGGGCAAACTCGGTCCGCATGAATCCCGATGCGGATTGCAAAAGGCAACCGTGCACCACGTTCAGGAAGCAGCAGGTCAGTAAAAGCGACGCAAACCGAGTTACCTAGCAGGCCACTCAGCACTGTCACCACTCCATCCATTTGGTAATGTAAGCAGTGAATTAAGACTCGTCATTTATTCTCCCCATTTTCTGGAATTCTCTAACGTGACTGGGGAACTTCATTTAGAGACCAATTCAGCAGGTAACCGAGATACTTGTGCGCGGTCACGCATCACCCAACGACATTTACCACCACGCACATTCCCGATTGGCTTTTCAAACTTAACTTCGATGCTAGAAGTTGATTTCGTGGGAAGTATTGTAATAGTTCAATGCACCTCGAGCCAATTCTGTCTATGCTACTGTAAGATTCCACTACCGGTTACATTGCCACGACTTATTTACCCCAATTCAAGTGCTCAGCAATGATTTTACCGGCCTTTCATGCAACAACGAAACCATCGACGGTGCTCACGAAGCTCTCAGTATGGAGGTGGTCACAAAGTACTATAACTGTCAGTAATTAATAAAAGAACTGTCCGTGTTAATAATTTCGACCTAGATTGATCCGCGTTGTGCTGATAATCCATCCAAGCTTATGTCTAAGTTGTTCGCTTGTAAAAATTCTCCATGTCATGCCAAAAAGTTTCCAAATATTGTGTAAAAACTGGTACAAATATCAACCACTGAAATAACACAAAACGCCTGATGCCACCACACTTCGTCGCCACACTTTGCGATTTGCCATCATGTGGATTGTGCACCTACCCACAGGGGACTGTCATGTAGATGGCATCGAGCACAAAACTACCGCTAGTCAATTTGAAGAAGTTGCCAGCCATTGAGGCAACTGTTGACCATGAAGTTTTATGGATCCAGCTCGCAAAGGTCTCTATAACCAGGGTCTATGCTTCCTAAGAGCCCTAGGAAATATGCAGTTGCCTGCACCCTACGCGGACAAGTACCAACTCCCAGTTTACTCCCACTCCTTGCCGATATTCAGAGACAGTTTAATCGGTTATTTCCACACAAACATAACTATGCACCTATGCTGCACTGCCAGAAATCCGACAGCACTGGGTTCACGCAGCCGGTGAAAGCAAAGTAGCCTGGGCATGGGCAGAGCGCATTGTTGAGGGCCCCGCTGTGTCGGCTTAAACCACGCCGGGGCCATTGCGTTGACTCATGCTCGCGTGGGTGCAAGCGCTGTTGTGAGTGCATGAAGTTGTTAAAGTACAAACGTCTGAACGGTCAGATGCATACAGCGGGCATGCGTGATTCATGCACGGGGATGAATGAGTAGATGGTCCCGCGCCGTGACAAGGGGGACGCGTGTGTGAGGCTGCAACGACCAGGTCATTGACTTGCATCAACACGAGTCACCACAACATCGAGGAATCACACGCCATATCAGCCGCATGGAAGTCCCAATTCGTAAGGTCACCTCATTCTTGCGGTGGCAACGCAAGGTGAATGTTATCATTTTAGCACCAGCGGGGTGTGAGTTGAGGTTCCGCTCGGATGACAGCAGCTGCGTAAAGTGGGAAATGGGATCGGCGAATGGAGAGACCGAATTAACAAGTGTGAATCAACGCGATTCGAGGCAGCTTCTTTTTATGTACATCCGAAAAGGCGTCATAACAAAACATTACCAAATACCCGGATTTGAAATTCCCAGATGGCAGTTGTTGGGCTATCAGTCGACCCACCACAGAAAAGATCGCTATAATAAACAGTAACGGGGACTCGTTGGGCAAAAGTCAGAAGACCAGGAGGAAATTGACAATTGGCTGAAGTTGCAAGCGTTCGGTGGCTATCTTTGGAGTGGTTCATGACTCCTCAAGACGACGGCTCTCCAGTGTTGAGACTTGACTCACAGGAACTGGTGGATTTTTCGCCTAGTGATTGATTTGTGCCCTTAGTACGCCTCACGAATTGGTGCATGAGATGGTCTGAAATGTTGACTCAAATCTCTCCGCCGCCACTTCATTTGAAGCCTTTCTAATAATGATACAAGTTGTTGTATATATTTGGAATTTGAGGCCAGGCCTGCTGTTCAGGTTTCCAGAGCCGAAGCACTTGACGAGTTTAACGAGAGCTTCGATACAGGTCCCCATCACCTATGACTGCAGACGGCAGCCACGGCCAGCGCTTGTGTTGAAAGAGATGAATCTGGCGAGTTTTGGATAAACGGCTCTCAAATCACCCACGGAATTTGCTGTTCATCGCATCAACGTTGATGGTTCAAATCATTGCCGAGGAGAATTTAGGTCACGCAGGGTTGATAAACTTGTATTTCTGCTTTGCTAATTGTCTATTTACATTAAATTCAACATAGACAAATCGATTCGCCTTGTTTAGCTATCACCAAGAGAACTTGGTGGGCAGATCAGGTCCGGATTCCGTGCCTAACCGCATTGGTCAGGATTCGGGCTTGTTCGTCCCCGTACAGACTTCGTTCGCAAAGTTGCGCTGGCATCCTGTCGCTACTTTGTTTTAGGTAGAAGAAATCTGATGGAGTGGATTACGATTTGAAAATTCATTTTCTCCTGCTGCAATCAGACAGTGGCAAGTGATAGATAGGAATGGGAACAAGTCCTGTATGGATTTGTATTCACTCGATTCACTTTTATTACAAATTCACCTACTAGGCGCAGAAAGAACCAGCAGAACTATTAGTACAGGCACGTAGATTATTGAAAGTGGATAGGAATCTCTTTCTTGAAAATGCAAGTTAATTTCCCCATTATACTAATTCACGCTTATTTTGTGTTTTTGCTAGTTGGGGTCCGATTTTTTGTGGTTAGGGAATCAACTTAGTCATTCTTTTATACGACTCCAGGGGTAGATAACAGTCCATACTGCGTAAACTGTTTTAGGTTGTCGAACTAAGACAAAGTTTTACTGAGATACAAGCTACAAAGCGAAATTCTAAATAGTTCTTTCGGAAAATCAGGACTAGGTAAATACCAGCAGCTGAATTGGCGGTTGATATAGAACTGTTGTGGCCTTGAACCACGCCGAGGTCACTGAGTTAACTCTGGCCCGATGACGCTTCCCTGCTACTCGCGATGAAGGAAAAGACCGGAGAGAACGTGGATACAACCATTTGCATCAGAGCTCAACCAAGTTGGTGTCGTGTATGGCGTTTGCGAGTGTGTATTTATAGGTTGGATGTGTGAGCCGTAGATGAGCAAACATCGATACTTAGGTATGAGGATAATCCAGGATAAATGTTCGTGCGGATGGGGGAAAGTTGAGGATCCGCGCGGCTGGCGACATGCTGCGAAAAGGGGAACGCCATGTCGAAGGCTTGAGTGACCGGATTAACAAGTGTGAATTAACGCGATTCGCAACAGAGCACACACAATTGCATAAACTACCGATTTGAACTTGACATAATAAAGCCCAAGTCATCGTGGCTTGAAATTGTGTAAGTTCATTGTATAAACCCAAGTCCGAATCCGAGGTTCGCAATTTGGTCAAGTCTGATAAACTATCGAGTGACACTTGACCAGTTGGTCTTAAAAGCCAAAGTCCACAAGGCGAACCCACATACTCGGTTGACAGCACAAACACCGTCTCTTCAGAAGCGATTCCCTAAATATGATGCCAATATTCCAAACCAGTCCTGAGCAATGTTGGTTCTTTAAGCTCGATACGAGCGTCTGCACCGAGCACGGACCCATAAATCGGACGGGCAATTTGTACCCAATTCGACCTGACCAAACAATCAAAGTCTGAGCTAGGCACAGATCACAAGCAAAGTATCGCCAGTGGAGCAGCTTGGGTGGTAAGCATCTATTTATAGGGCATAAAAGCCTCGTTAAAACATAGACATTTATGAAACTATTTTCCCCGCTCTTAAGTAGTAGTAGTAGTATACAGTAAAAAAAATAGCGAACAGTAAGTTTATTTACAACACATTCAGAGGCAAAAATGTAATTTTTTTTCAGGTACACCACCACCAATAAAGATCAATAATTTAAGGGCAGGTTGTAAATAGTCGTTTGGTTTGAACGAGACCAAATGTTATCACGCTAAGGCAGCGAACCGATTGAAAGGATAGACGACATTAGGAGGTTATCGTTAAGATTCCGCTCCACTGATTTGTCATCCAGTAAAAGAGCAACTCGCTTCGTCTGAGTGGGAGTCGAAAAAGTAGAAGAGCGCTGACCAACTGATGTTGAGAGTCGCAAAAGACCGTGGGAATCTAACAGTTCACAAACGCTAAGGAACTCAGACATATCCAAGGGAGCAAGCTGGCCACGCTGTGAACAGACGTGCGAATACACATCAAAGACTTGGCCCACGGAGGCCTCCCGGAGGCCACGAAGACGTCGAAGCAGAAGTAAAGAGGCGAGTACTAGCTTGTGATGGAGAGGCATATCACCGGAGCAGTGCGTGCCACCGCCACCAACACCGGAATGATTAGCGGAAGATGTCGCTTGAATACATCCGCCATTCTAAAAAAGTTGAGTGATAGTATCGCATAGCAAGAATGATAAATAACAAAGCTAGGTGTTTAGGAGGTCCTGAGTCAGCTTGCTAAAGGACTTTAGCGTTTTTGTGCTAACGAAAACAGTATAAACATAATCTGCCAATTTACTTATCCGAAGTTCTTTAGCTTAAATTGGAATAAACTCCAAAATAGAACACACAAATCTGAGCATTACCCGAGCCTCGCGGATGGCTTGACTAATGTGGCGAATTGTTGGCATGACAAACCGTTCAACTGGCTCTTCCACGAATGCAGGAGCAAGATTGCTCTTCTTTAACGAATTTCGAACGGACGGACTAGACATGATACGCTGCTGAAGTGGAGTAAGGCCGGTGGTAAGGGTTGGCGTCTTTTCGGAAGCCTTAATGTCATCACCTCCCTTTGACCTGGCTTCGAGACGGGCCAATTCCAGGGCTCGTTGACAGACTGCTAGTGCTGTCCGCACGTCCCCCGAACAAGCTGCAACCTACAAATAAACAAGGACGGTCAATATCTCTCATCTAGAGCGTACAATTTTCTAAAGATCTACGTTACAAATGATGAACCGAACTAGGATGAAGTAAATGAGTAGCTAATTACTAACGATTTGTACATGCGCATGCAACCTGTAAAATAACCGGTTCGATATTAAAGGATAGTCAATGGCCGGAAGAAATACCAATTTAGAATTAATTCCTGGAGCACACCTTCTTAGCGCAAAACTGCACGGCCGGGTTATCAAGAGACTGCTTAGTGTCGGTGGTAGAAGCGGTGAGAAGACGGGAAGAGATTATTTTGACAATCTGGTCTGTTGAATAAGGTGGAAAGACGATGTGAACGAAACGATGCGAGGGCAACCGTAGACAAGGCAGCAAACGCTCGGTCAAGTCGAGGGCATTCGCAATGCCGATTAAAATTAGGTGGGCGTTGCTCAGTTTTTCCGGCCACCAAAATATCCTGTCGAGAGCAAGAGAATGGCATGGATTAAGATGTGCACATTTGCAGTTAGACTGAGATTAGAGAGAACACGTGCAATCACACTGGCGTCTCCGTTACTTACTCCCAATTGTTGAGATCAATGTCAACGCACACAAAGTCAATCAGCCAAAAAAAACGATTAGTTATAAGTCCCAAATGGAAGTGCAACAAGTAAGGTATTATACTTAAGGTTAACAGCTGGCCGAGACCTAAAGATCCTGAGCAATTTCGGTGATTAGATGAATCATTTTGGTGGCTAATTCGACATATAGATAGCAAAAAGTGACTCTATTGAAACATTTCCCATTAGAGTTACAAGAGCTCGATATGACGAAGAGTACAGAATCCATTTTTAGTTGACGGAAACAGGACTGCTTTGCATCAATAGCTTACGTATACAGAACTTCCTGAAAACGCGACGCCAGCTGATCAATTTCATCAAGTACCATTATGAGGGGGAGGCATCTTGACTTCTTTATGAGACAGGTCTCAAGATGTGCGACAACTTTCTCCGGAGCGGAAGCGATCGCAGCTGGGGACTTTTCGCCCAATTTTTCGAGGATACATGTGTAAACGGACCGAGAAGAGGCCATTTGCATGCAATTTAAAAACAAAGGGCGACAACCTTTTGTGTTGGCAACAAATTGTACTTCCTGGGTGACGGTGACAGTCTTTCCGGTTCCTGGAGAACCGCTTACGTAAACACACCCATTAACTTTTTTCGAAATCCACGACAGCAATGACTCGCGTAGAGAAGCGATTTCCTTATCGCGCCCGACAATTTCAAGATGATTGGATTGAATAGATTGCACGACGTTTTGGGGGTTGGCCTGGGCCGAAGACACTGGTTTAGTGGATGACCGGCGAGGTCGCTGGACAGAAGTCGCTTGGTGTACTTTCTTGGGCGATCGTAAAACACGATGAGAAAGGCGGCTAGGAACAGCCCTAAGGAGACGACCGTTTGCTTCAACAGAATTTATTTTAGGAGACTCTGGAGGGCTCAGAGTCATGATTAAGGCTTCCTAAAAATAATGAAAGTGAAAAAGGAACAAAGACATTATAGAGGGCCTAGTTACAAAGATAATGGAAGCAAGCAAAACATTAAAGGTTTTAAAATGAACTTACCCAGCTCAAAGGTATACGAATTAGGTAACGCAAATGAATGAACCTGGAGAGCCAACTCAAATTGCCCTCACTCACATTGTTTAACCGGTTAATGAGAATCATCGCTGTGTCAATTGAAGCATCGTTTTGGACAACAGTATGGGTCGTAACTCTTAAATATAGATTTCTTCTAGTTGTCGATGTCATATTTTGGGAAGGGTACTCATTAAAGACCTATATAACAAAACTTGAATACAGCACTTCATAAAAAAATTATAAAACGGAGGTCCTGAAACAGTTAATGGGCATCGACTTGCCCTACACTCATTTTTGGGTATTAATTCGCAAGTTACTTGCAATCCATTATAAATGGGAACGTTAATACCCTGAAATAATGTGGGTTCTACCTGAATGGGATTTTAGGATGGCCTGTTCTGTTTATTTTCATACAGATTATAGAGCAAAACACACCTACTTATACATATATAGCATAGAATCTTTCGATTAAGTACTGATAATTATTACTTTTCTTGTACTTTGGTTTATTTAGTCTTCTGTGTCCGCGATGTTTGTTTTTTTATGTGAGGAAATAAGCGGGTTTGGGAAATCAAATCAAATCACCGAAATTGATATCTAAACTACAAATGTGTTACATTTTCTGTAGAACCACTGACCACCAAAAACTCTGATTTTACCCTTTAGAGACTAAATAATACCTAATGACAGCACTTTCAGTCCATATTGGAAGCTGGAGTGGCATTCCAGCAAATTCCTTGAAAGTCATTTGAGTCATAAATACAAAATAATTTTTAATTCTTTTAATTTTATATTTGCATAGCTTTGTTTAGGTACTACCAACAGTTGACTCAAGTGTGAATTGCTACCTCTAGGTGCAAAAACGCACATAAATCTTGGCATCCTGTTAGTGAGTCATTAGTGGTTAGCCAATTCGTCACTTACTTTCATCTTGACGAACTATCGAGGTATGTTGAAATGGTCATTGGTAATGCAAGTGTTATTGGTTTTTTGCATTATATTTTGGAATCTGTAAGTATTCTTGCTTTATCTGATAAAATATTTACCAACCAATGACTTTAAAGAGTTACTAGTGAGCGCTTGTGCATTTTGGCAATTTCAAAGAATGACTGAATCGGGGTTGCGTGAGTCGGATGATAGTGAAATTGGTGAGGATGAGTACCAGGTAGAGAGGATTGTGAAAGTTCGCATTCGTGGGGGGAAAAAGGAATATTTCCTTAAGTGGAAGGGTTACTCTGAAGAAGAGAACACATGGGAGCCCGAAGAAAATCTTGATTGTCCGGACTTAATTAAAGTAAGACCAGTAGGAATATTCCCAATTTGACATTTCATATTCTGAGATGAGAGTAACTCGGTTATTTCTGCAAGTTAGTCCGAAACCGGATCGTCTACATCGTTATTTGGCTCTTGTCTTTATTCAATATTTTTTTGCTTTTTAGGATTTTGAGGAGCGTATGGCGAAGGAGCGTTCTGCAACTACGAGCCCTGCCCGATCATCTTATGGTTCAAACAAATCAATCATGCGCTCTAAGTCTTTAGGCGTCTCGGAATTACCTAGAAAGCGGGGTCGGTCTTCTCTTAATGACCATGATGATTCGGCCCCGGAGGCGAAAAAACCAGCTGACGAAACTACAATTAGTGTCAGCAAAGTGAGTTATTTTGCAGTTGAGGATGATCGGCGCCTTCATTACGAGTGATTTTATTTGACTGGCTTGTTTTGGTACCCATGTTGCTGACGGATACTTAGTTAAGTCCCATGGTTTTGTAGGTGCCGTCAAGGTCCTTACGTGGATTCGCTCGAGGCCTAGAACCCGATCGCATTATCGGGGCAACAGATTCCAGTGGAGAGTTGATGTTCCTCATTAAATGGTGAGTTGGTACTATCTTGACATAGTGTTTGCCTAGACATATCCCTTGACTTTCATTTTCTGTTGACGCCAATGCTAGTTGACCTGATTAACGCTTCTTTTACTGTAGGAAATCTTGTAATGAGGCCGATCTGGTTCCGGCACGAGAAGCTAATCTTAAATGTCCACAGACAGTTATTCGATTCTACGAAGAACGCTTGACTTGGCACACTCCAGAGCCTCGTGCTGAACCGTTTCAAGTCGCTGCAGTACCTGCCTCTTCTACAACCCCACAAGCCACGCAGACTACAGTTACATCCGTTGACTCCTCTCTCCATCAGTCTGTGGCTGCAGCAACAGCCACAGAAACTGACTCCGTTTGTGAATCCGCGGAAGCTTCGAGGCTCTCCACCGAGCAGTCTGCCGGAACGCCTGCCCCGGACTCGTCGGCTGCCCCATCAGATCCCGCCGCTGCGGTCTAGTGCCTTGATATCGAAGAGCGCTATTTCTCATTTGCATTTGTCTGTATTTGTTAATGTGACATTTTCGTGTAGCTAAGCTGCCGTACTTATGTTGCACATTTGTACATTTGTATTCAGCTTGCGTGTATGCATGTGACTTGATATCTTTACATATGCATCATTACTGTATTCCCCATCAGAATTTGTATAACGTTTTTCCGTCCATCTGCACATTGTGGCTGGTTTCTGTCTAATCTACGCCTTCTTCACACCCCATATGCACACTTCATATTGCCTCCTTGAAGCAGCGAATAATAACTGTTGCATTGCCACCATACCCCGCTGTGACTACAAGGTATCCTACATGAGTCATGCTTCGGGTGGCCTGTTTCTTACACTTTTTTGACACCCATGGTTCCGTTAGATTAGTCTCCTAACAATCTTGGCCTCTGTGTCTAGTTGTGTCATTTAATCGAAGTTTTGGGTGAGACTGCTCATAAGCTTATGCAAGTTCCAGCGCACCGTCAGTGCTTTTGCTGTTGTTTCCCTTACCATCAGGGCGTGTCGAAATTCGACGTATTCGAAGTCTAGTTGAGCTACAGGGTTTGGGGGCTTAGTTGCTCAGTTCACCTGAGCATATTTTCGCTCGTTGACTTGGAATTGGATGTTGTCAAACACCGTCATGAGTGTCGCCACATTCTACCCTTACCCAAATCCGATTTTATGTATTTCTAGACAATTTGGGTTGAGTTTGTTCCAAGAATCGGCTCTAGCCTATGGAAAATGCAGTTCCGTGGCTAAAACGACTGAGTTTGGCCCTACTTAGAAATGAGTGAGATTTAAATAGTTTAAACCTCAAGAATGCGGAGCGATAACAGATCGTCATTGCTTCTGAAACAGCTTGAAGAATCCGCAGATGGCTGCATTCTTAAATAAGAATTCGAATACAATGAATTCTGTTTACGGTGATGCAATAAAAGTGAATCGAGTGAATACAAATCCATACAGGACTTGTTCCCATTCCTATCTATCACTTGCCACTGTCTGATTGC
>UXSR01000501.1:0-29667 GCA_900604375.1 Mesocestoides corti
TCTGGTGACACAGACGTGATGAAATCCGGCTACTGCACATTTGGTTTTCCCAACGTGATAAAACCACTTTATTTTTGACGCCGTTGATTGGTGATATCCGTCGAATTTTTCACAACCTTCTCATCTGTTGACAATGAGTGACCCTATTGCTGTTCACCTCTATTTGGAAAACAGCAGTAACTCCAACATTTAAAGTGTGAACAACAAAGTAAAATTTTATATTTCTTTGGATTAATTACAATGTTAATGTCCTTGGCGTGACTAATAAACAATGGTCATTGGTGAGAAACTTTTCCATTTGTAATGAACTGTTTTGATCATATCACATCACACTGAGGCTCCTTATGTACAGCCTCGGAAAATCAAACATCTTAACGAAGAAAGCAAGTATGTATCTTTGTTTAGAACTGGTTGAAATTCAAGAGTGAGTCTCGGAATAAATTCCATGAATGTCGTGGAACGTGACTGAAAATTTCGGACAAAACTGTCCTTTGAAAGATTAGGACTTGGATGCTTTGGTTTGAAATTAGACTGGTGACTACCTGAATACCTTTGTACAAGTCAAACTAACGTTCTCCCTTAAAGCTCATGAAGAAAACAATTATGCAACATCTGCTGACCACGTCAAACAGGATAAATTCAATGTAAAAGTGAAACAAAGCAATATGTCTTGCGTAATTCTTAAGCGTTGATCATCGCATAGTGTGGCTGCCGACGCACAACCACTGTCACTAACCCGTCATTCTACCCTGTTTCCATGTAGCTTGCACCCATACTGCATTCGGTCTATTCGGTCAACCACAATTTAGCTTACTTTTATTGCAAATCAATCAGCAAGAGACAAAGCGTCTCGGAATGTTTCGAAACCTTGTGATTTTGATTGTGCGTAATCATCGCCTATTAAGAATCAATGCGGTAAACAATGAATACGCAACTTTAGATGGCATTAGGCATTGTGATGAATGCCATGATTGATATAAGTCATTGGTTGTCCTGACCTGATAGATGCAAGCAAATCAACACAGATGTGATTGGCAGTAGGATGCCATAGATGGCTCAAACACTGACGTGGCGAGGTTAGGGGATAAAAACAAACAACTACGAAATTGATGATGAGCCATTTTGGTTAATTCTGTGCCTCCAAATCGAACTAAAACGACTAAATGACGACTATCATTGGCTAACTAAAATAAAAGACCGTACTCTTGTTCCTGTCAATTATCCGAAGGTCGCCATCGAAACAGATTAAAGACTGTTTACTGATCATCGGTAAATTTGGCGTATTTTTAAGTTCTGGAAGGTGTTCGAGCAAGCGCTCAACTGTAATATATGTTGCAATATAATCAAGCTGGTATTAACAAGCAATCAAGGATATTGAATTTATTCGATGACATATTGCTCTGATAAGGTTAGGAATTTCTCAAAAGTGGTACTTTTTATAATCTACATTGACAGGCATCTGGACCACAGGTTCATGACCTTCAGTAATTCCCGATAAATGAAGTGATAAGACAAATGCAAGAGGTCACGTGATCGATTATATGAGAATCAGCTGATTAATTCTAACTCACTAATTGAAATCGGCTCTTACAAAAATTTGATTCGACAATATTTTCATGTTGTTTGAATCCAAGCATGATGGGGAAATAGACCCCAGCGGTCAAACCTCTGATTCATTAAACAAAAAAAATTGATTTCGATTTCCACAGATAGAGTAAAAGTGGTTGCATAAACTTCCACATTTACCTTTCGACATTCATTTAGATGCTTGGCTTCAAAAGTGTTGAGAACGCCTCCAATTCGTTGATTTAGGCAGAGCGTGGAGGATGTGAGTGCACTGTGCATTTGACGGGCATTGTGGGAGAGTACTGTGAAATAGTACTGTTAACCGTATGAGGAAAGCTGAGATGGTCGATGCCCACATCATCCAAATATCCATTTCTGTCATTGGTACAATATCCGTCTTAGCGTTTTGCTACTTTGATGCTCTCATCATAGTGTGGCTGTAGCGGCACATAATTGACTTTGTTTGCACGGAGTAAGACAAACGAACTGGTCAAAGGTAACTCCTAGATTGCTGGTGGTGATAAAAATCGTGTTAAGTTAGAAAAACGTTTTGTTGGAAGGCGCTGTCTTTGCAAGACACGACCAGTGCTCGTGCACAGAGCTGAAATCGTGTCAGCCAAAAGGCGGGTGCTCTCTCTGAATGTCAACATTGATGTAACTCATGTGTAGCTATAACCCAGAAAACGTCAACGCTGCTACGAAATCACTTCAATTCATTTAATTTCTAATATTCTTTAGAAGAAAGGAACTAGCTAAATGCAAAATATCATTTGCTGAATTGGCAAACAGAAAAGATCTTAGTGGCTCAGAACCACACCAAATTTAGACACTTTAATCCTCGTAAGACATTATATCTATTTTCTGAAATTACCAGTAAATTACCACATAAATTTCAAAGGTACCCCACTTGAAATAGCAGAAGATAATGCGCTCAAATAAAGCAAGAAACTGCTGGTGTCACTTTCAGCAAGCACGCTCACATGTTTTCAGTTAAGCATTTTCTTCAAATAAACTGTAACTGCCTTGAGATACTCGCTTAACAAGTCAGAAGTTTGGCTTTACAGTATTGTGGTGGACAAAAGCGAAGTATGGGGTCAAGGTCTCAGTAAATTGTGGACGTGAAATGCCAAAATATTGCATGAGTGCGCACACGCACGCATGTTAACGCAGACATTGTATGTGAGTCACCAAAGAGCTGGTGCTTGCCGACGTCCGAATTTAAACCTGCAATGACCAAGGTTTGTTGAACACACAGAAAATGCACTAGACTTGTTAACAGAAATGAGGATACTCTAGATTATGACCTTCTCACGTTCCAGCAAATTGCCCGATTGAGCGTTTATTTTACAACCAAACTGCACTCGGTCTATTCAGATATCCATAATTTGGATGTCCTTAATTGCCATTGACTCAGAGGAGGCGCGGTGACTCTGAAAGAATGGAAACTTGTGATTTTGATTATCAGCTATTATCGCTTGTGTAGTAAAAGTGTAATTAATTTTGAGAAAGCATTAGGAATTTTCTTGGTGTGGCCTGATTTTTTTGCGTTACGGAATTTATCGGTTAATTAATATATGCTTTACATTGTCTATAAAAATGTAGATCGCTCAATGATTAAAGTGTGAACATGGTTAAATGTAGATTCCTGAATGTACAGATAATGAGTTTAAGGACAGCAATATGCGATGAGCCGACACTTTCGTAAACGAGTCTCATTGATGTTAGAAGTCTGTTGGAGGTTAAAACTCCGCTCACTTGCCCTTATAACTGTTACTGCACTAAACACGCTCATCATTCCCATGCATTATGTGGTTTGTTTCCTTCAATTAAGTGTTCATCCGCTTTCCAAAAGAAAAACACTTCCACTGTAAGGCACCTTTGCCAACGAGGCTAAAGTAACTGCAACTTGCTGCAAACATACGTGAATTGCTAGGCATCAAATAGAATCCAAGACATATTCGACGCATTGTACTTTGGCATTGTATCCACAGTCAGAATAAATGCACATGTCCTGGGCATCATCAACATCCATATGTTGAAGCTACGAGCAGTGCCAAACGAATTGCTGACTACACGTAATATGCTCAGCTCCATTAACTGCTTGTAGGAAACAGTTCGCCTTGCTTATATTGTGGAATTGTCTGAAACAATGCAAACGTTTTTCTGCTAACTATTTACACACTTGAGTGCCCTTTCCTGCAAGGGAATGCGTTATTAATAAAATTCCCATTCGCCACGATCCGGTGTGTAGCAGTGTATTGACAGTTTTAAAAGCTATTACAAATGGGATTCTATTCATTTTGAACTGTACCATTTATGTGAACACCAATAGTATGGAGATACTGTACCTAAATCTAAGAAGTTATCTGAAAGTTAAGCACGAAATTCCTGAAATCAGGTTTTTTTTACCGTTTACAAATCCCAAATTGCCAATTTTAATAATTACAGTCTCTAATCACCATTTCTTTGAGACCGTAGTGTCAAGACCGCTAGATTAGAAAGAATCAACACTGACTTAGAACATGTTGACAGAAAATATGTTTATATTCAAAATCCGTTTCGTTTTAAATCAGTGTTTGCAAAGACGCAATAAAGTGGGAGCTTGGGTTTTCAGTCATTTCAGTTAAAGTGGTGCAACTGCAATAATGAAAGTGTACACAGTAAGGCATTGCTGGCATGGTGCCAAGTTAAGTTGTTGGGTTGACTGTACAATTACTGACAGACAATTATAATTTGAGAAACGCCCTCTACCAGAGAATTTAGATTACACCGTTTTTGTTTTTGTCGGTAACAAGTGCTGTAACCGAATTAAAATGTTTTGTTACTAATCTTAATTTAGCCAATCACCTTGGGCTGTAGAGAATCAAATAAGAAAACTAAATGAGCCGTACAGTCTGCACATCTTATTGCATTTCCTTCGGTATTCGTTGTAACTGTCTTATGACTGTGCCCATAAACGAGTGGATGTGTCGAATAATGGCACATTCCATTTTCCACCTTTCTTAGGCAAAAATGTAAGAATGAGTTAATTTATGTAAGAGAGTGCAGTAGGCTTACGGAACAACACCAGTGTCACCATAATCTACACTTCGACGATGCAGATTCCACGAAGAATGAAATCACACAAATGCATTATTTATAAACTTCTTTGCTAAACAAACAACAATCGAATAACGATTGTAATAAATAAAATTAAATGTTTGCAATATGCAGCTTATATGTGCCTTTAAGTTAAATGCATAAGTGGTACTCCAAATGTATAATGTCCATTGTCGACAGAAGAGTAGACACTGAGGTTGACCATGTAGGGTCGACACATTGGTTTCGGTGACACCAGTATCCCGCAGGACATTTACTGCAGCTGCTGCCCTTCTCATAGGGCTGTTCGACCAGCGCTGGTGACCTGAACACAAGAGCAGAAATGGTGTTGACAAGAATAACGTAATTTGCTACAACGTAGTTGATGCGACTTACGATGGTTTGTAGAGGCACGTGAACATGGTGAAGATCTTTGAGGGATCATTCGAATTTAGGCGCGTTTTTGTGGCGTACCCGAATTGATTGGCCGTTGCTCAAACACTCTGAGTCACAGAAGACGCACAGATCAATAAAATGTTTTATATTATTATAGTTTGTTGACATCTAACGCAGACAAGTGAAATTTGCTGACCATTGACATTCAAATGGAACACAAAAGACATGAAGATTTCTATGAGCGAAAAGGAAAAGCTTACTCACCTGTTTATAACCACCGCAGTAGCCAATGGAGGCGTTCTTATCATATTCGTAGTCACTTTTGTCTACTTAGCAAACTTCGACAGCTAGTTGTTGTTTGTCTGCTTTAGCAAGGGATATAATATAGCCACACCTTTGTACTGTGGTTTACTTTCAGCGCTGAATATGTACCCGGACAGCTGACAAGAAATTCATCCGTTCATTTTTCTATGTTGGATAAATAGCTCTAAATAGAAGAAAATTGAAATAAAACAAAATTTTTGGCATTTATTAAAAAAGTTCTCATGCACTGATCGTCAATTAGTTGTTCTATGTTATCTACAAACAAGTCAGGTTTCGTTTATGGCATAAAATCAGAGAAGAATGAGGCGATTACTATCTTTAGTGAGCCTATCCATGACGGGCAGCAATGTGAAACACAAGTATTCTCAATTGAATTCTGCTCCTGCAATTTGGTTTAGGAACTTTTCCACGAACACACACACTGCTGGTCTAAATATGCGTCTTGCAACCACATTTTAGCAACATTAAACACGGTTTTGCAAAATCTTCGCACGAACGCATCATCAAATGTATGTTGCTAGCAGTTGGCTGAACGTCCTCACACAGCTTCGTGTGACATTTCACGATTTGTTTGTGCTCTTCGTCCGAAGGAACCTCTGCTACAATGAACTTAGTCAACGCCAGGATTGAAAAGAGTCCTAGCATATTGTTCAACAATGCACAACACTAGACGATAATGTTGACAATGTTGGTAGAAAATAAGAAGTGAAGGCACGACAAGATTCTATTGACAAACTGTTGGAAATGAAAAAAAAGCGTTTCCTGGTCTGTGGTTTTATAGGGGATAAAGCATAGCTACCAACCTACTTAGCAACCAACCGTCAGCCAATACCAGGCAATCCTGAAATGGATTCTGCAATTTGTTGTTGCGGAAGTTGACGTGAAATCGGATCTCTGAAATATTCATGAATTGAAAGCCAAAAGTACAACTGCAGTACGTCGTCTCAAGGAGGACAGTGTGTCCTAACCGACAATTGAGTGTTTTAAGCAAACTCATTTCACCCTAGACCATCTGCTGGCCTTAATTGAATCAATGCAGGTTATGGTTCATTGGCACTCACAGACATCAAGCAAAACGCAAGCATTAAAATGGCACGCACCTACAGATTAAGTAATTCCCATTCTCAGGTGCATGAAACGTACCAACATGGCATTCCATCCATTGAATTTATAAATACTGAATACTTCATCTCCGTAGTATGCTTATGTGGGCTCATCAAATATCTTAAGTGGTCGATTGATTTGCGCCTACCCAATTATAATCTGCAAAGAAATGGGACAATTCGCGTAACTTTCTTCACACACACTTTCCAATTCTGACTGCCATCATGCTTGATGTTCCAAATCACTCGAACAATGACGCTGCCGTAAAGGCAAACTTGTAAACTATCCCGCGAGAACGCATGCTAGGTTTTGCGTAAACGTTTTTAACAGGAACCATCTCGTTACACAACAGTGTTCTGATTTGAACAGCGAATTTCAGCCAAACGTTTCTATAAATGCAAAATGTGCCCTAAATATCGATCGGTAGAATGAACTTGATTCAATGAAAATTCAGACGACAAATGATATTTATCGAATAGTTTCTTGGTAGCGAAGCGTCGACCATTCACCCTCTACAAAAAATCAATAAATAATTAAGCAAAAACAATGTTTTTTATGATCATGCCTAAGTTAGTGTGGAAAGGATTGCTGTGTACCACAAACCCTTCGTCAATTATCAATACAACAAGCATGCTGGCTGCTTTTCGAATAATATTTCTGCTTTACTACATAGTGTGTTTGTATAGACATGACAGCAATTTAATTAGAATTTTGCACGCGAAGCAACAAAATGCAACAAGTTGTTGCTAGCGTTTTTAACAAATTGTTGTGTTCATGGCATTTGGACTGTTCAGGAATAATGATATTTGTTTGATTGTTGCACAAAATACAGCAAAATGTGTACCTAGAATCCGGTAAGACCATGAAAAATAAATCATATAAAAATAGCTGTTACACAGGTGGATGATGGACATCGCGTATCCGGTGGAAACGAAAATAACCAAAACTTACTCATTGAAATACAACTGTTGTGCTGGAAAAGTGTCTGCAACACCAGACCTGCAACATGCAACTTGGTTACGAAATTGGATGAATTTTCAATAAAATAAATGGCACACAGTTTGGCAAACTAGTCTTCAAAGAGTTCTGTCACAAAACCATGATTGTGAAGTTAGGTTGAAAACACTCACTCCAAATGATAACAGCTAGATGCCATTGTTAGGTTTCTTGACTTCGAAAGCAGCAAATTGCTTGCAACTCAGATGTAGGTTGCAAAACAATCACTAGCTTCTATTTCTTTAATGCAGTTACTTCGCTTACACTAAAATAAATTGTGCACAACATTGGTGACAAGAAATGTGTGACGGCAAGTGCTTAGCAAAAAAAGGATCACCACATTAAAAATAGCCACGCTTCGAAACATTTTCATCAATTGAGATACACCATCACAACATGCATTTGAATATTTTTGAACAAAACACAACCCGAGTGTAAATTAATGGCAACAGAACAAGTAGAATTTACGACCCCAACAAAAGTTACTTGAACTCACTGGGAGAAATGAGGGCATGTCGGCGCGTTACGTTATCATGTGTATGCTAATACGTTCGGTCTCACTTTTCCAAAGGCTATTGTAGTGGTTAATCTTCACCTCTACCACAGCTACCACAACTTAATATTTTCAATCATATTTAGAGACAGAGCACGATATTTTGAACATGCAATTTGAACTAAATTAAGGCGTTTTTGTGGCTTGACGTGATTTTTTGAAGTTACAGACTTCATCATGTATGGCATCTCTGTTAAGTCACAAATTACGTATCTAATGGTTCGGTCATGGATTTGTGGATACAAAAGACACATCGTAATCTTGTTTTAGAAAAAGTTACTTTACGGTACTTAATGCAGCACAGGCAAACACACAGGAATCACCCAGCAAGAAGTCACGTGATGTTTTTAGACTGTGGTTTGAATCGTCAATCGTTTAGATTTTGGACCAAAGTAAATGCTAATGTTACCTGTGCACTGAGCTATAGAAGCAATTTAAAATGCGACAATACTGGTGCAGACTTTGTTAGCTGGGAGTACTCGAAAATCTGGTACGAAATGGCTACGCAAATGCCATTATCAACGCGCTGTTCCAAATAAGTATCAATGTGCTAACGCTTGGACTGATATTTCATTTAAACCACCACAAAAATGCCTACTGTCTATGGTGCTTAACTATTTAATCAGCTGAATGGAGGGTTTAAGCATTAAAAACTATGTTTGCAACCACAATATACCCCACATTGTCAATCCTTGTAGGTTTCTGGACAGTATAGAAAATGCCACTAAATTGTTGCAGTAAGCAACGCTGCAAAAATTTATTTTTTTAATAAAACCACATCACGTTTGTATTCAGTACATTAATTCAGATCCTCTCTCATAACTTGCAAAAACAAAGGAACGAAATAATTCCAATTGGTCTGGTTCAAAAATTATTTTAAAAAAAGACGCGCAAAGCGAAAAATATTACTTGTTGAACTGGCCAAAAGAAAAAAAATAAGAGACGATCACAACCGCCTCAAATTTGGACAATTTAATCATCGAATATAAGACATTGCATTTTCCAAAATTGTCAGCAATTCAATTAATACACCATACAAATTTTAAAAGAACATATTTAAAAACTGCTGAGGAGGGTAATGCACCCAAACAAAGCAAGAATCTACTGATGTCATTTAAGCAGGCACACTCGCGTGATATCAGTAAAGCACTTTCCTCAAACAAAATGAGGCCGCCTTGAGATATTTGCTTGACAGGTCAGATGCTTGGCTCTTCAATATTACGGTACATAAAAGCAAGGTGTGGGGTCATGGTCTTATCAAATAGTGGACGAAAAATGCTAAAACACTGAATGAGTGTGCAGATGAAGAATGTTAACGCAGACATTGTATGTGGGTCACGGAAGAGCTGGTGCTTGCAGTTGTCTGAAGCCAACCCTGCAATGTCAAAGTTGTGTTAACCACACACAAAATGCGTTAGACGGGTTCGCAGAACTGAGGACATCCTGGTTTGCAACCTTCTCACGTCCTAACAAATTGCCTGACTGAGCATCTTGAAATGTCACGGCATTAGGCAATCTACGCGTTTAGGTCACAACCCATCAATTTTGAGTGCGCAATTTTGGTTTGCTTCAGGCATTTTCGAAGAATGCCATGAGTTTTCTTGAGTTACATAATTAATCGTTAAAGTAGCATTTGCTTTACGTTGCGAATTCATTATGAGACCACTGATACTTCGACGTTGGCCCATAATGTAGTGAGTGCAACTATCTGTACGCAGGTTAGCAAGGGATAGAGAACAATCAAATTAGTACAGGTAAAGTTGAGCTGCTCTCATTTAAAATATATCCCTGTGGAACTGAAGCAGATACCTTTCGCAAATAATTGAAATTTGTAAAAGTGTCTTGCGCCTTTAAGCCATGCTGCAAATAAAACTAAATGGACTCCAAAATTTGATAAGTCTTGCGTAGCTAAAATTGCAAGCTGAGATAACCGGTAGCCCAGATTTCTTCTCTGACGATAGACCTCACCTCAACTCACTTCTCCAAGCTCGCTCAGGGCAAATCAAAGCATCGTGCAGATTGATTCCAATTCAGAAGTCAACGGTCGAGTGATCTGTTGATATGTCGGCTACTGACAACTGGTACTTTTTTTACATTTTAGCCCAACGAATCAATGTTAACATTTAGTCCAGGTAAAAGGTTTTATGCCGTTCACACCGTGCCAGTTTTGACGATAGTACAGCACAGCTATTATATTGTTGACAAACTAGTGACTAGTGAACTGTACTAATAATTACCGGTCAATTATTTCATTTTGCCACTTATGCGGTGACGAATGCGTATTTTGATTTAGTGAAATGATGAGATTAAAGTTGTTGACCATGAAATAATATTACAACCAAATGAAAGTTTCATCAGGAATTAAATTTGCCGACGTGACACCCTAGTTTATGTGCTAATGGTTTCATTTAGTGTCGAGTTACATGAAAATGCTTTTACGTCTTCGAACCCCCCTTAATCTGACAACACAGACTGGCTGCTAATACTACATTGAAGGTGTGCGTTTTGCTTGTTTGAGGAATGCCATGAGTTTCTTGAGTTTCGGAATTCATCATTAAAGTAGTATTTGATTTACGTTGTTAACTTCATTAGGAGCCCACTTGAACATATAAATATCAGGTAATGCACCAGTTTCTGCATCTGTAGCTGACTACAATGATTTTTTCTGTTCAATATTAAATGTTATTAACTTCGCTTGAAAGTGGAAATATTCTCAACAAAAAAGGCCAGTTTGCGTTTCAAGAATATGCCTATTGATTGCAAATGCAAATAATTCGTTAACATAACTACCAAGAGTATAGATATTTTTATTTTTAAATTGTCTACAAAATATTACGCACTCAGGTACAGTGATGCAATCGTCTGACGAAACGTTGATTGGCAATGTGAGAACAATGATGCAACGTTGCTTGTCAGCGCCTTCATGTGATGCTGCAGAATCCTACTTCCAGATCATGGGCAATGAAAACAAGTCATGGAAAATCAAAATTACTCGCTTGAACAAGGAATCACTTTCTGATTTGTCAACAGTGTACTCAGTTGAATTGCGTGCTGATTACATAGAAATAACGCCAGTTGGTTGTGCATCCGTAAGTGCAGTGGAGGATAAAATGACTTTATTTGCAATGCAAGTTCCCCGAATGCTTATAACTGTCTTTTCGCTACCCCTTTTTTTTATTTCAACCGACTAGTAAGACCCGGTTTGAAACAATTCAGGAATACCAGAAATGCAAGAGTTCGTCAGATAGTTTCTGTTTTATTTTACAGATAAAAATTTGAGAGGCGGATGCAGGATGGCAAAGACTGCTTCGCAAGTTTCGTGGAAGATAGCAATTGCGCAATTTGTGCTACAAGCTGACGTCAAAATTGACTCGGAGGGCCGTGTTTATGTTTCCAACAGTAGACCTTCTTTTCGTGACTGGATGTCCTTTCCCGTACAGTTGGTTGGCATCACGCACGCGGACATTTTATGCTCACTGAAAATGTACATTGATTCCGCCTGCTGATACTTCAAATGCACATATAACATAGTGGTTACTTTGTCCGTAGTGCTAGCCCTGCCTTGAAGTGGTTTGTGTACTGACTCAAATCAAGCTCTGTGAGGGGATTGTGGCTTCCATCATTGCGTGTATCTGTCATTTCGCAACCCAAGTATTTTATTTTAATCGCCTAAGTGCATCTGCTAGGATGTATCTCTGCAATACCATAAATGCAAGAGTTCGTCAGATAAAGTCTATTAATATTTTACAGACAACGATTCAAAAAGTGGATACCGTATACCAAACACTGCTTAGCAGGCTTCGTGGAACAATAGAAATGGGGCATTTTGTGCTACAAGCTGACGTGAAAACCAACGCAGATGGCCGTGTCTATGTTGGCAACAGTCGAATTTTATTTCGTGATCGGATGTCCTTTCCCGTAAATTTTCCCGGCATAACGCACTTGGAAATTTTGTACTTGCTAAAAACGTACATTGATTCCGTCTGCTGATTTGCAAAAGCAAATATAACATTGCGGTTACTTTGTCCTTAGTGCTAGTCCTGTCATGAAGTGGTTTGTGTATGTGACTCAAACCAAGCTCAGTGAGCGGATTGTGACTCCCATCATTGCGAATGAGGCTTGAGCTAGACGTCTGCACAAATCTGCACCCTCATTTAACTGTTATTCCCAATTATAAAATAGACAAATTTAGTGAAGCCATTTGGATCTTACAACTATAACGTTCCTAGGTTGCAATTATATGCATTTGAGACATTTTCATGGTTAAATGCATTATTGACGGCAATCAACTGAGTAAAATCGGTACGTTTGTTTCCGCCCAATGAAGTATATCCGTCCTGATGGAATATCCATCAATGTTTAATGCACGCAGCTAATCTGACTGTTACTTTATTGCTGTGTTTAGCAGCTCATTAATGTGTAAATGCTAGGCAGTGCCCTTGAGTTTGTAAATCAAATGTGCAGTCACTTTGCAAATGATGTCGGTAAAAATAAAGTTTAATATATCGTGATTTTAGGCATAGTTTAACCTGCTTATGATTTTTATTCAACTGACTACATGATTAAGCACTATAGACAGTAGGTATTTTCCACGTGGCTTAAGTAAAATATTAGGCTAAACGTTAGCAAAATAAATATTTGGCTGGAACACCACATTAAATGTGGCATTGCAATTCGATTTTCGAAAATCACAAATTGCAAAAGAAGAGATGTGCGTTCATTTAGCTGGTGAATCAGCTACTGTAAAGCCTGCATAACGCATGGATTTTATACAGCGATTGTCGAAGGACAGAAAAGCTGAAATACTTTCATTTCTTACATATTTTCATCTACGTGTTCTAAAACCTACTTCGAGATTAAAACGAAGGCTTTTTAAATCACAAATCTAATTGCATACGTTTTCAAGAACTTAGCTTACTACAATCAGTGGCCACTGAAATAAAAAGGAAACGCAGGATAAATGCCATGAAGGACGTAGAATTTTATTTGCAAACAAACTGTAGCATTAAAATAACTTTAATTACTTCTCTTAATGTTCTCCTAAAATTACATATGTGAATTTTGTGCGGCTCCTAGTTATCATGCAACGGAGGTCGTGTCTTACTCAAATAATTGATTTAATGTGATGTTAATGACCACGAAACTTCTAGAAGTAAAAGACAAACTTGCACAGAAAGGAGTGTAAACATAACATCACACAGTTTTCCCCACTTTTTAGCAACTCAAATAAAAATGGTTCATCAAATGTCGTGTAACGGTGACATGGATTCTATTTTTTTAAAAAAAATAAACTTTGCAATGATTAGATGGACAGATTTGTGCTGCACCATGAACAATGGTTAACAAACAAGAATGTGTCTTTGTTAAAAATGTAATTTACTTCTGCAACATGCAAGCTTATATCCTTTCCCCGTTCCAGAGCAAATGCAATGTTGTTGGCCACGAAAGTTGAAGAACTAAATGTCAAATTTAAACAGGAGTGTGAACTAAACGTCACACCAACTGAGTCACTTAGTTAAAGCGTATTTGAAACTGGGTCGTCAAATAGCAAATGACACTGCCTGAGTGCATGAATGATTATTTTGCACAGAGGGCAGCACTTATGAAATCAAAAGTGACCCAGTTGCATTAGATTCTCTCATTTACACATTGCTTCAGATGTGGTTAAATTGACCCAAGCCTCCACTGAAAGAAATGTGAGCTTACCGCTACATTAACTTTTTACTCGAAAGCCTGTTCCGTTGTATGACACTTAGGCGATTTTACATTGAGAAAAGCTTTCTACCAAGGCATTTTGTTCACACCCGTCTTGTTATTGTAGTTGACAAGTGTTGCGAGTGAAATAAAATGTTTTTGTTGACAATTTTGAGTTAGTTACATCAAGTGGACTTTACATTAGCTAGATGAAATATGCGAAACCCACGTGATGTCACCGTTTACTAAATGTCGCCTGCATTCACAAAGAGTTGCCTAGATTAGATTGTTTTACATTTTGAGTGCATCTTTGTTCAGCCACACAGTGGACGTACTCACCTCCATCTAACCCACAAACACAACCACTCTTTCTCTTTCACTTTGATTTGCACGGGTTTCGTCAATGGAGAAATGAATTTTGTGCAAACATTTGTGCTTGTCGAATCACTCTATCCACTACCGCGCTATCACATGAAGCTGTAGTGTATTAGAATTATAAACAAGACAATAGTACGTACCTCAAACATGCTTGATTCATATCTCAAGAAAATTACATGTTGAAACTGCTGCAACTAACAATGACACGAAGACGATTACCTAAAACACATGCAGCTTTATTCAAATGCACACACTTGGGATGAAAATAAGGTTTTGCAGTGACATAGCAAAAATGGAATTTATTAAAAATAGTGCAAGGTACTTCATTCGTTAAAATGACTATGCAGATTGTAATTTGGAGCTGTAGTGAAAAATGTGCAAATTAATGGAACCTTGAAGTCTATACAACAACACCAGTGCCACCATTTTTTCCACTTCGACGACGCACAATTTACGCACAATGACATCATATAAATGTTGCCATTTGACTTTACACAACAAACAACAAAATAAGCGATTGTTATGAAAAAAATTATATGTTTGCAGTGTACCAGCTGTATGTGGCTTGAAATTAAATGCTCCAGTGGCACTGCAAAGAGTAGAATGTCCATGGGCAACGTGAACATCTTTGTGGGATCACTCTTATTGGCGCATATATTTTCGGTGCACCTAAAGTGATTGGTCGTAGCCAAAACTCTGTAAGGCACAGAAATTGCACGCATTGATAAAAAGTCGCATAAGCTTTTGTTACTGATGACATTGAAACGGACGATAAGCAAGTAAGGCAATGGTTATTGTCATCAATGCAGACAATTGGAATTAATTGACCCCTGATATTATACAAGAACACCAAAGATAAAAATATTTGTATGGGAAAAAGGAAAAAGCTTACGTACTTGTTTATATTCATAGCACCCGTTAGTGCAGGTGTTTTTGTCCTAGTCGCAGTCACGCTTGTCTACTTGGCAAACTTCGACTGTAAATTGTGGTTTGTCTGTCTCCGTAGAGGATACAATGTAACCGACATCCTTGTACTGTGGATTCCTATCATCTTCGAAAATGAATCTAGACAGCTGGCAAGAAATTCATCCGTTTTTTTTTCTATTTCGGATGAATAGCTCTAATTAGACAGAAATTAAGGATATAAAACAAAACTTGTGGCAGCTACTAAGCAAATACTCGTGCGCTGAATGTCAACAAAACACAGGTTTTGTAATTAAACTCTACTCGTGAAATTCGATAAAAGGACTTTGATAAGAGCACACACTTTACCTGTTGGAATAGGCGACTTACAGTCTATAAACAGTCTATCAACGGAAAATTCGACTTTGGAAAAGTTACGCACGAAAGCACCATCAATAGCATGTTGCTTGCAGTTGGCTGAACGTCCTCACGCAGCTTTGTGTGACATTCCACGATTTGTTTGCGCTCTGCGTCTGCAGAAACCGCTGCCACGAAGAACCAAGTCAACTCCAGGATTGAGCCGACTCTCAGCATCTTGCTCTACAATGCATGAAACAAGACAATGGAATCGACAATGTTGCTTCAATAAATGGACGGATGGGAAGACAAGATGCTAATAACAACCTGTTAGAAATGAAGAAAACGTCTCCTGATCAGTGGTAATTTAGGATGCAGCATGTGATCCCATCCACTCAGTCACCATCCGTCAGCCAATACCAGGCAATCTTGATATGAGCTCTACAATTTGTTGCTGTGGAAGTGGTTGCGTGGTTGCGTGAGTGCACTGTTGAACAACAAATAATATCACACAGCTAGTTTGAATGTGAAAAGACCGGTCAATTGGGTAGCAATAACTGAATAAGGAATAGGATGAATTGCATTTAAATCAGGTGCATGCACCAGAGGATGTAGGTCGTGATTAGGTTAGTAGTAATGATTGGCACTGCATACAAATGAGGAATAAGGTAAGATTACAAGTGCTTAGTGGTTTTATAAAATGGCATCGACATTTAATAAATACATTGACCAAAGTGACATGCACATTACTTCACCTCAAGCACTCATTCATTGAGAATAATGCGATGAGAATAAGTCACCTAAGCTGTAACAAAAATGAGCACTTAAGTGTTAACATTTTTACAAGACTTTAAGGAGTACTAATGTAAACACAACCAGCGTTACATTTATTCAACTGGTGTCTAATTGATTCACGTCCATCAAAAGTGTTGCCGCATCCTACGTCACTACTGGCCCCAGTTTTACAACGGTAGCGTTTGCTCACACACCTTTGTTCATTTACCTCCCAAACCTCCACCTCCCCTATTTATTCGGTCAACAATCCCATTGGTAGTGCACCACAAAATTCAGCAACTTTGCTGAAACATGAAATTAACTCTTAGGTGCTCACAATGTCTACCTGTATTGGCTTGTTGACACTACATTACAACATTGGAAGCAATTATTCTGTGGTCAAGCGTTACTCGTGCTGGATACCCGACACTATACGACAAATATTCGTTCCTGATATCGTAGACCGTGTATCGGATTGTATCAGCAAAGTGCACGGTGGCTCTCCGGGGTGGACCAAAATGAGGGGTAGGTCCAGAATGAGAGGTGGGCAGAGAGTGTGGGTAAACAGAGTGTGCTGTGCGCATGAGTTTTTTGGGCATAAGGAAGGGACTGTACTGTATGGGGAACGTTGAGATGGTAGCTGTCCACAGCATCCAACTATCCATTTCTGTCACCTGTGAAATATCTGTCGTGGTATTTTGCCAAATTAGAGGGTCCGTCATAGTTGGTTGTAGGGATTTATTATTAACTCCGTTGGCATGGACTAAGACTAACGAAGAGGACAATGTTAACTTGTAGATGGCTTGTGTTGAGAAACCGCGTGTTAAGTTAGAACAATTTTCCATCAATGTTGCATTGTAGTGCCAACGAGCCAATCCAGGTAGAAATTGTGAGCAATCAACAGTTATTTTAATGTTTTAGCCACGTTGCCTTGTTTCTTAGTGCACTACTAATGGGGGTTTCGGCCGATTGAATAAAACAGGTAGCAGGTGGTGTAGGTAAATGAAAAGGGGTGTGTGAGCAGACGCTGCCGTTTTAAAAACGGAGTAGTAGTGACGTAGGATGCAAGGACACTGTTGATGGATGTTAATCAAGTAGGGATCAGGCAAAGAAAACCAACGGTAAAGTTTTATGTCAGCATGCAGGAAGTGCCTTACTTCTATACACTAGTTACTAGTTTGCAGACTCACTTCATCCACATTTATGTCAATGCTAGTTTCAAAATCATGCTAATTTACTTTCAAATATTTGTGGTCAAGGTAATTAACCTACAAAGCAAGAAGAACAACTCGTATAATTTACTTCTAACAAGCATGACAGGTGCAAATCCATCATTACCCATCTGACAAATTCATGTGTTCATTTACATTTCAGTTAGTGAATATTTATGCGAACGCTTTCGACCATTTTATGGCCTCAAATGTTTTTCGCGCAAATCTGCGTGCAACTAACCATGATACAACCCGATTCTCTAAGTAACAGAAATATAGAAGCAAGGCATTTCAAGAGTGTGCTAAACAATTTTATATCAAGTCTCATTACGAATAAAATATTGGCTCCATTTAAAACCATGGATGTTGTTCTACAAGCCTTTAATCCTGCTGGCTTTGCAAGTCACATTGACGTGTGAATTTTCGAAGAGATCTCAAATTTGCTCTTTATTAAATGTGATTGTTGCAGACTCATTTACTTCCCTTTTGAAGGTAAGTTGTGGCTGAATGAAATTGGACTTCAAATTAACTGGCGTGACATTGCTAGAAACCAAAGCACTTATATTCAAGTGTGCACTTAGCATTTTGAATGAGAAAATGGAATTGTTGCCAAATATTGACTTCCCATGGTGGAATATACCACAACATGTTTTGAACAGAATGTGTAACCCATGTGTAAATAATTGGCAATAGAAATGGTACAATTTAGAACAATAACGAAAGTAGATTGAACTCACTGTCAGAAATGAGGGCATATTGGTGCGTTGCCTTCTCACGTTCTAGGTGATTTGCTTATTCTCACTAAGCAGAAGGCTATTGTTGTGAGCATTCATCACATCTACCACTGCTAATGCATCTTCAAATTTCCAACCTCATTTTGAAACAGACCACTATATTTTAAGTACACAATATGAATTAAATGTGGGCGGTTATGTGGCTTGACGTGATTTTCTGAAGTTACAGGCTTCATCGTGAAGTTGATCACCGTCAAGTCATAAAATACATATCTACTGGTTTGGTCAAACTGTTCGCTTATAAGGCCAAGCGACAGTAGTTGTGCCTTAATCGGCGGGCTTGGTTTTGGTATTATGCTTTAATCGATTCCCAATAGAAAAGTGTCCATACAAATGAGGCTAAAGTAAACGCAAAATGCTGCTGACCTCAATGGATTGCTAAACATCGAATGGAATCCAAGACATATCCAACTCCTTGCTCTTCATCTTTGTATTCACATGCAGTCTGCTTGACTGTGTTCTGTGGGACCATTAATATTGATGTTTTGAAGTGACAGGCAGTGCTGGATGAATTGCTGACTAGAACAAACATGGTTAGCTCCATTTATTGCTTGCAGTAAACATTTCGTCTTGTCTATATAGCGGATTTGTCTGAAACACGGTAACCTCGTTTCTTGTAGGAATTTATGCGTTTGAGTTCCCTTTTCTGTGGAGATGGCCCCAATGTCGTACACATAACTGCTGCACAACTCAGACATTTAATTTCATTAAAAGCTTTCAAATACTTCGCCGTCAGCCCACAATGTAATGAGTCCAGGTATCTGCACACAAGTTAGCAGGGAATAGAGAACAGTCGATTGAGCACAGGTCAAGACGTGTTTGTCTCAATTATAAAATCATTTGGTACTAAAGGTAAATCCATTCACAGCTGAGTTGAATTTGTAAAGGTGTTTTGTGCCTTTAGCCTTAGCAGCAAGTAACATCAAATGAACTAAAAGGATTAGCACGTTTCGCCCGTAACCAAAAACCTCATGCTCAGATCACCGATAGACCAGATTCTTTCTCTGACGCTAGGCCTCATCTCTCCAAGTTTGTGTAGGGCAAACCAAGGCTTCGTGCAGATTTTTTTTGATTTAGAAGCCAACGGTTGAGTGAGCTCTTGGTGTGGTTGTTACTAGAAGCTCCTAAATTCTTTGAATTGTAGCCTCAAGCATCAATGTTAACATTGAAACCTGATAAAACGTCTTATTATATTAACACTGTGTTATTTTAAGCGATACAACATAACAGGCATGCTATTGTTGAGGACGTAAAAACCTATGAAACTTAAAAAATTCCCAATCCGTTATTTTATTGTGCCATTAATGCTGCGACAAATAAGTATTTTGATATCATGTAACGCTGAGTTTAAGTTGTCGTTCATGACAATATACTACAGGCCAATGACATTTTTATCAGACAATCCGGGAAATCAAAGAAGGCCTCTGAAGTGGCACTCAAAATTATGTATTTATTGCCTCATTACGTCCTAAGAAATATCAAAATACATGACAATGACTTTTTCCTTTTTCGCAACACTTGATTTAACAACGCTTACTGGCTACTAATAATAGAATGAAGGCCAGCATTCTGCGTGTTTGGCACTTGACCGACTGATCCATGACTAACACTCCTTAAACATAAATACCAGGTAATGCACCCGTTTCTGCAATTGTAGCTGACCAACATGTTTACTTCTATGTTGTATTACGTTTTGTTGTAAATATCCTCAATAAAACAGGTCAGTTTGTGTTGCAGGCATATTTTGCTAGATCGCAAATACCACAATTCTTTTACTCGACTACCTGACGTTGAGGAATCATTGCCAATCTACTACCTAGAAAATGCTGCAGAATCAGCGACAGTGATGCGATCATCTGACGAAGCGTTGATTGTCAATGTGAGCACCATGATGCAGCGTTGCTTGTCAGCGCATTCGTGTGATGCTGGAGGGTTCTACTTGCAGACTGTGGGCAATGAAAACACGCCGTGGAACATCACAATTACTCGATCCAACAAGGACTCACCTTCTGATTCGTCTACACTTTACTCATTCAAATTGCGAACTGATTACATAGAACTTACGTCCGTCAACTGTGTACCCGTAAGTAGGGTGGTGAAATAAATGACTTTATTAATTATGCAAGTTCAAGTAATGCTTATAACTGTCTCTACGCACCTTAACTAGTTTCTTAAAATCTCCTTATGAGGCTTAATTTAGATAACTACAAGATCTGGTAGGAAACACATCATTAATTCCATAAATGCAAGAGTTCTTCAGATAATGGCTTATATGTTTTATAGACAACAATTCAAAAGATGGAGGCTGGACGGCAAAGACTGACTCGCAAGTTTCGTGGAACATTAGCGATGGCGCAATTTGTGCTACAAGCTGATGTTAAAATCGACTCGGAGGGCCATGTTTATGTTAGCAACAGTAGGCCTTCATTTGGTGACTGGATGTCCTTTCCCGTTCATTTGGCTGGCATCACGCGCACAGACAATGTGAACTTGCTGAAAATGTACATTGATGCCGTCTGCTAATTCTTCAAATACAAATATTGGATCATTTTTGCCTCCTTTTAGTGCCAGTCCAGTCATATAATATATTGTACATATTACCCAAACCTTGCTCAGAGCGGCTGCAACAATACAGGGTGTTACTTCTAATATTACCACTTAGGCTTAAGTCGTTGAATTGGCTAATTATGGCGTCCCATTCCGAGTTGTCATTTTACATAATAAAATGCACAACCTAAAGCGAGAAAGGTCATGTAGTGCATTTCTGACACATTCAGTTGTGTAAATACCAGTGTACACTTGTGTCACTTCGTGGACTCACTGGTACTATGAACTATCCCCTCATTGTAACACATAGTTCCAGGTGGGTGGAACAGGTATAGCCGACTCATATTGATAACCTTTACGTGCTTAATGCAGGAGCTTACCTGGTGTATTTATTGGGTTAAATGAGATAATTGACCTGTGATTGATTAAATTCCACGGAGGGCCGATGTAGCACGTTAAGTGTTATCTTGGGTCCTACGATAAACAGCCATCTAGTTCATGGCGTGTTAGTTCTTGATCAGTGGGTCAAGTTCACGTATCACGCCACTTGCAAAATACAGACCTTCACTGTGGTGTAAGTAACCAGTAAGCATTTTTAAATCTAGTGGTACGAAGACGTAAAAGCTACTTCATAGAATCTAGCACTTTTGAGCACTTAATGTGACCATAAATACATACACCAGAACGTCACTTAAACGACTGTCTTTGTTTTCATGTATTTTGCATTGACAACATGTTTAAGCTGTGGTATATCTGTTAGCGGCATTGCATAAAGTCGACATGCTAAAATTATTGGTCACTAGTGACAGTTTCATTTTACGTGTCATAAATTCCTCAACAATATTATTACTACTGTGGTCTATCGTTTAAATTTGCAAACTGTGAACGGCTGAAAACATTTTGCTTGGGCGAAAACTTAACAGTGTTTCTCGGACCGAAATAAAAAAATTGACAATTTTCAGTAACAGACATACCATGAGATCGCTCTCCCGTTGGCTGCTAAATCGATTTTCGAACAATGTTATGTCTACTTTTGCTTATTTCTTTTTCGAAGCACTTACGAAGTTTAAGTATGAAAGACATTAAGAGAGTATTTTTGTCAACGTTACGTCAAAATGCATGACCAGCTCAGATTCAAACACAACAAAATTTGCAATTCCCAATGTAACTGAAGCGATGAAAGTTAAAACATTTCAGTAAAAGGTTTTGACAGTCGGATAATTCTATGTTTTCATTGACATTGCAGTCAGTGAGCAATTGTAGCAAACGCTATTGGCCATTCTTCAGCTTGGAATACTTTTAGCGCGGAACTGCTTGCATGTAACCATGATACCAGCGGATTCTGCATTTCGCGGAAGTACAGAAGCATGGCATTTCGAGCATACGGAGGACATTTTAATGTCAAGACCTATTACAAATTAAATATTTGCTCATTTTAATGTCATTGATGTCGTTCTGCAAGCCTTTAATCGTGCTAACTCTGCAGGTCGCTTTGCCTTTTGCACTATCCACAAGACTTTTAATTAAGCATTAACTTAATTGTAGTGACAATGTAAAAAATCGAAGCACATAACACAAATGTGCACTAAACAGTTTAAATAAGAAAACGGAATTGTTACCAAATATTGACCTCCCTTGATGGAATATACCACAACATGTCTTAAACAGAATATGCAACCCATGTGTAAATTATTGGCATTCGAGATGGTAGAATTTACGACCCTGACAACAGTAGGTTGAACGCACTGTCAGAAATGAGGGCATGTTGGTGCGTTGCCTTCTCACGTTCTAGGCGATTTGTTTAATGTCGCTTGTCCAAATTCTGTTGTAGTGGGCAATCTTCATTTTAACCACTTCTATTTTATTATTTTATTTCCAGTCTTACTTAGAAATATAGCACGATATTTTGAGCACCCAGTTATAAGCACGTCATGCGGTTATGTAGCTTGACGTGATTGTATGTAGTTACAGACCTCAGCGTCTGTTGAGTCACCAGCAAATCACAAATTACATGTCGAAAGGTTCTGTCAAAAATTTTACTTGCATGGCCATGTGACAACGGTTGTACCTTAATACATGAGATCGGTTTTATAGATATATGTCCTACGTCATTCGAAAATTTTCAACAGCGGATTATGTGTTCCTTACACTTTTGAAAGCTGAGCATATGTGTGAGTCTTATATTACTTGCGGCATTGCGTTCATTGGAAATTTTTACAACCGCTTTTATTTGTTAGAACTAAATCATTTTTTAAGGTATTTTGAAATCTATTTGCTATGCTAAATTTCCTCTTTATGCTTGTCTTAAAACAGCATAAAATTAGTAAAGATTTCTATTTTTATTAAGAGTCGCTTTCAATTAGTTACAGCTCCTACAATGCATTTTATCTCTAAATATCGATTACGTGACCTCTCCCAGCGGTCTCAACGCTTTATTTGTCGGGAATCGCTGAAAATCGCAAACCTGAAGGCTGCATGCTTATCCAAATAGGTTCTAATAAAAACATGACGTTTTTACAATGCCCCCACTTTGTCAAATAAATACGTCATAAAAAAAATTTAGCATCATTGGCTATGAGTTTATGCTGGCCTGAGTATTATTACGAAACACGTGACAAGTAAGCGCTTATTCAACCATTCGCCACAACTTAAATTAATTATTGAATTTACGAGTGATAAGTAAACAGTCCTTAATATGTTACTAACAACCACTTAATAATTAGTCGGGATATCCGTGCTACACAGCTTTAGCCGCCAGTAGTCACGGCAAACCTGAAAATGCATTATTGCAATTTTTACTAATCTATCCTTACAGAAATGCATTTGTGTACAAAAAGTTCATCTCTGGATCGTGTTTTAGAGATGCAGATACTTTGGAGTGAGGAATGTAGCACAGCCAAGCCCTTACGTGGCCCACATTCATGCATGCACTTTTTAGGCCAGATATTACTTCAAATTATAGCTGTTTCACAAAATCGCGCAAAACATTATACCTTACCCCCTTTTTGTATGTTCAAAATTCATTATTTGCAGTCAAATTGATGAACGTTGAAAAAAAGGATGTTTGTCAAATTTTCCATCTCTTAGTCAATATAACCAGTCAGGTACGTTAAATTTTAACAAATACATATGAACATATGCTGGGGTGTATGTAATTACCATTGTCTCACGATAGGTCTAATGCAGACTGTGGAATTTTCCATAAAACAATGTAATGCAGAATAATTCAACAAGCATCACTGCCTATATAAGCCCTTTATTATATCCAGCAAACTTGCACATCTCAAAGTGAGGCAGTGGCAAGGTTTCCGTGCATTTGGGCAAAGTGAAAGTAAGCATATCTTAAGTAGTTGAAAAAAGACGAATCAAAATGTTAATAATTGCTAAATAACTAGTTTGCCAGACTGCATGACATTTGGTTTAAAAATGCATTTTATTTCGCCAACATGTTGCCTATGGCAGATGTCCTGTAGCAAGCACTAAACCAGCAAAAGTGTCGCCTTTCAATGAGTTAGTTTTGATTGTTTTCGTTTCCACCTAAATGGGCCTCATTCCGGGACACGCGATGTCCGTCATCCATGTCTGTAACAGCCATTGTTAAAATGATTTTAATTCAAGTTTTTACGTGATTGTTTGTCTTCATCCGTGCCAACGGAGTTAATGATGAACCCCTACAACTACCTTATGATGGCCTCACCAAGATAACAAGTTGGAATAGATATTTTAGAGGTGGCAAAAATGGATAGTTGAATGCTGTGAGCATCGACCCTCTCAACTATCCTCATACGATTGATATAACTGTCCTTATTCATAACCACAATGTCCGTCATACGCACAGTACACTCTCCGTATCCACACTCTCTGCCCACCTCTCATTTTGGCCAACCCCTGAGAACCACTATCCACTTTTCTGAATCCGTTTGATAATTTTCAAGCGTTTGGTGGGTCTCACAGTCAATGTCATCAAGGAATAACATTTGTTGTAAAGTTCAAGGGATCGCTTACGAGTAAAGCCTCTTTGCACAATTACTGAATCTGATATGGTAAAGTAGTGCTAATAAGCCAATTCATTGAGAAATTACGAAGACTTAACAATTCAGCCAAGTTATTTAAATGACGAGAGTTCGGTTATGGCAAATTACTGCACGCAGGCGTTAGCAAAGAGCAATGAAGTGGTTTTAGCAGTTGACTTACAAAAACTTTAGGTAGGAAATAAAATGCTACATGCTGTCACCCTAAATGTGTGCATTATGAACAAAAAGGAAATTGTACTGGTAGCAGGTTTAATGGGAGTTAACAATGTTAAACGATAAACGTAAGTAATATACTGCTAAAACGTGACATATATCTACTCACTGACGGAAATAAGGGCATGTTGGTGCGTTACTTTCTCACGTTCTTGTTAAATCGCTTGATCTCACTTTTCCAAGTATTATGGCAGCGAGTAATCTTGACATCTGGCACATCTTTATATTTCCAACCTTATTTAGAAAGAGAGCACGACATTTTGAGCACGCAATTTTAAATAAATTGAGGCGGTTATAAGGCTTGACGTGCCTTTCTTAAGTTGCATATTTCAGCGTGTATTAATTCACTATCAAGTCACAAATTAAGTGTTTAAGATTTGCACTCAAAATATTTGCTTGGAGGGCGATGCGACAGTGGTTGTGCCTTGTTCCGTGGGATCGCGTTTAGCAACTTAAGTCATAGGGAAATATTTAACAACGGATTACGCGTTCTTGACACTCTTGAAAGGCAAGCATTTGTATGAGTGGCCATTAGCTCAACGTATATCATTCATTAGAAATTTATACAAACGCTTTTGTTTGCTTTATCTGTGCAAAGCCAAATCAAAGTTTTTCTTAAATTAATCAAAACGCTTTAAATCCGAGCATTTGTGTGAGTGGTAAACCACTTGCCATATAGCGTTCACTCAAACTTTATACATTCACTCTAACTCATCTGTGCAACCAAAAATCAGTTTTTTTAGAATAAATTAGAAACATTGATGCTCTCCTTTTAATTTCACTATCTGGCATGTCTTAAAAGAGCATATAATTATTGTCGACTCACATTTGTATACCATTTGACTTCGATTAATAACTTAGGGTTTAAGAGCTGCTATTATATATTTTAACTCTATTGATTGAATCCAATGATTGCAAAAAGTACTAACCAATTTAAACAAAAAGTTGATTAAATGTTTAAATCTAATTTTGACTTAATGAATTATTTCCTTCAAAGTGTAATGAGCAGTGTTGATAGATTTAAATTTATTAGTACACAAGGAATAATAATAAGTAGACCTTAGAGTTGTTGAGGCCTCAGCTACGGTTAGATTACAAAACCGCTCACCCCTGCCAAATGCGTTTGCTTACGATTGCTGTGTTTTCTTGGCGATGACCACAATTATAGTAGGTTTTGCTAGTCATTAGGAACGTGCCAGCATTCGTTTTGCCTCTGGATTATGGAAGCTTAGCAACAAAGTGTGAATTAAATGCATGCGTTGAGTAGATTAGATAAAATGGCACCTTAAACCGAGTAGACTTTTTCTGCATTGGCTTGAAACAATTTTCATCAACTTATAATTTCCCTTGTGACAACTTTCACCCAACATCGTTGTGAGTGCAGAGACCACAAAATCGAAACGCGCTTTATAATTTTTCTGTTTCAATATGCATTTTCACAATTCTATGGGCTTATTTGCACCTTACTTATTGACACCGTCTGTATCGTATTGCGGTCTTCATTAAGCAACACAAGGTGGCCGCAGGTAACACACATAAATTATTACGCATCACATTTGGAATACTTCGGCCAAATATGCCGTCTTGTAACACGCGGCAGCACGGATGGTGTGTGGAACTGTGTCGGCGACAAGTAGCATACTGCATGCTGTTCTTTATGCGACAAATCTTAATCGTACATGCATCAAAGGCGCAAAATGTGGAATCAGAAATGATGCCTTGACAGGTGTCTCTTTCTTGCTTTCTGCCTCTTCTTCTTTTCACGGTCTTGCTTACGGGGCTTGCAACGACCTAAATGATGTCATTTTACTAGGACTGTACGCCCTTGTACTAAATGCTTAGTTTTCAAAGAAAAACGTTTAATGTTGTGCATCAATAAGGTGATTCAATTGCAAACATGTATTAGGTTAATATCTGAATTTGCAGATCACAATGTACGAATAGCAGCGGGCACTAAACCCACATTTTCATAAACCGGTCTCAATGATGCCAGGCCCGACCCCAACTCAGAAGATATTGACGATGTAACACGATTGGCGGAGGTTGAAACTCCCTTCGCTCACCTTTATAATTGTTATCGCAGTAAACACGCTCGTCATTCTCATGCATTATGTGGCTTATTTGTTTTGATGAAGTGTTTAAAATATGCGTTCCTCTACTTCCTAATAAAAATATGTTGACTGCAAATGAATCGCTATACATAAAATGGAATCAAAGATATATCCGATTCATTATACTTCGTACGGATTATGCAGAACTAAAGTCGGTCAGTTGTACACCCGTAAGTGCAGTGGTGATAACATGACATTATTTATAATGCAGGCTCACTAAACGTTTATAACTGTCTTTGTACCACCCAACTAGTTTATTTCAATCTAGCAATTTAGCCTTATTGAGGTAAATGTAAGATTTGGTAAGATGTAATGGCACAATTCCATAAATGGAAGTTTGTCAGATAGTGACTTTTCATAGTTTACAGATTACAATTCAAAAGTTAGATACCGGACGGCAAAGTCGTTTTCGCGTGCTTCATGGCCCATTAGCAATTGCGCAATTTGTGCTACAAGCTGACGTTAAATCCGACTCGGAGGGCCGTGTTTATGTCAAGAACAGTAGCCCTTCATTTGGCGACTGGATGTCATTTCCAGCAAATACGGCTGGCATCACGCACACAGACATTTTAAACTTGCTGAAAATGTACATTGATTTTGTCTGCTAGTATTTCAAGTGCAAACATAACAGTGCGGCTACTTTGTCTCTGTGCCAGCCCTGTCGTGCATTGCTTTGTGTATATGAATCGAACCAATCTCAATGAGTTTGCATCAGCCCAGAGTTTATGACTTCCATCATTGCCACTCTTAGGCTTCGAGCCTAACCAAATAGACGTGTTCAATATCTAAGAGTACAGGAACATGGAAAAGCAAAACAGTTCATCCATCTGTTCATGCTAGACGTCGCCAAATATTCAGCATAAATCTGCAGCCGCATTTACCTACAATTCGCAATTACTAAATCGAAAATTTCAATGCAGCCATTTAAATCTTACAAAAAAATTGGGTTCACCTCTATAGCAACTGTGTGCATTTAGGACATTTTGATGGGGAAGCACATTATTGGCGATAATCAACCAAGTAAAAACGGTATGTTTGTTTCCACGAAATCAAGTGTTTCCGTCATGATGGAAGACACGTCAACACCATGGTAATTTGACATTTCAATTCACTTTTCTGAAATCATAAATTGTAAAAACAAAATTTGCTTTCATTTATCTGGTAGGTAAGCTAATGCTGCGCCAGTCGTTAGCTATGGCTCTAAATATACTTTAATACTGCTCTTTACCAGGTCATCTCTGCTTGACCGTTGTGTCCCGATTTTTAAGTACTCCAGCTTACAGTGTCTCCACAAATGTTGAAAAAGTTAATGACCATTGAACCACTGAGCATCGGATGGTTTATTCCATAACTTCGAAACTAAGAGACAACAACTACCATGTGATCACCTGGTTGACATGACATTGGTAATTTACGATTTCTGCTCTAATGACTTGCATTTTTTTATCAACTATTGAATGCAGTTCAAAATCTTTAAAAAATTGAGTGTATGCTTATTTCTAAAAGAGGAAAAAGAAGCTGCCAGGATAATTAAAAAGGGTAACACATTTCTAAACAAAAAGTTCAGAAAAAAATCTTACATCAAAGAAAGATGCTTCGCGTCACTCGATTCCAATTAGTAGCCTTAAAAGTAAGCAGTCGTGATTGTACACCTCTTTTGCAGCGATTGTCAGAGTAAGAAAAGAGCATTAGGCGAAATAAGTCAGGAAGTAGTTTAAATGAAGCAGGTTAGTCTTTTGTTGTGACATATAATAAACGAATTCATGCACTCAAATTGCATGAAAGTGTACACGCAAACAGCTTAAGTTGAGCACGCGTTCTCCACCTTCAATCATTTGAGCTTATGCTGGTATTGGCTAAAAGTAGGCAATGTGAGGCAGAATTTTTGTTAATAAGGGTTTGGTTCCACTTTGTCCTGATTACCTTGACCCACTAATTTTTAATTCTACCATTTTTCAGAGTCATAAATCTTTTCTTAGCAGTAATTCATAAAAATGCAACCCCTTTTATATATCGGTGTAATGATTTAACTTGTAGCTACACTGCAGAATTCAACGATAAGCATCTAAATGCGGTGGAGTTCTTAATGTCATTGAATGCGTTCACATGGTGTCAAACACACTCGTTCTTTACTACACGCATTCATTCATACTTCATTTTCTCAATGATTGCCTTTACCACTCCGACATATTATGTCAAAGCCTAAGGTCAGCACAAATTGGCACGCCTATAGCGGTGGTCTGCGACAACGCACAGTGAGAACACGGGACCTTGGTGTCAAGTGTGGTAAACGGCACATGACACCAAAACGGTGAGTGCTTTACTTGATTGTAAATGAAATAATTCGTTTACTTTGCTTCCTAAAATATACAAATCTTTGTTTTTAAATTATCTGGAAAATGCTGCAGAAGAAGTTACAGTGATGCAATCGTCAGACGAATCGTTGATTGGCAATGTAAGCACAATGATGCAACGTTGCTTGACAGTGCCTTCATGTGATGCTGGATGGGCCTACTTCCAGACTGTGGGCAATAAAAACACGCCGTGGAACATCACAATCACTCGGCCTAACAAGGAACCTCCTTCAGCTTCGGCAACACTTTACTCATTCGAGTTGCGTGCGGATTACATAGA
>UXSR01000502.1:0-29647 GCA_900604375.1 Mesocestoides corti
ATGGATGCGCGTGCGCGTGCACGCACTTGCATACCGCATGACTCTACCCCGCCTCACCCCGCCCTTCCCGCCTTCCACAAGTTGATGGCTGACGTCGGCTGGGCCTAATCACACCGATCTCCCTCTAGAGCGGAAGCCACGCATTCACTGACACCGCAGACACTTGTCAGATTTGAGCTGTCAGCGTTAATCATTCACGTCTTCTCAAAAACCTAAATTTCAGACAGAGTGGCCAAACTCCAACCACGTATTTTGCAGGTGCGTCAAAAGGTTGAGATTGTGCACGTTGCCTGATGTAATCTACGTGAAGACTATAATTCTGTTAGTTGGCTTATGGCGGTCTACCTCGAATACCCTAGTGGTGCGTTAACTGGTGATAGAAGTTGAATGCCTAGTGGTCAATTTAGTTACATCATGTAACTGATGGCCGTTCCGTCAGCTCCGAAATCTAGAAAACCGGCTTATATATTATCATGAACGGCCTGCCCAGAGTAGTTAGAAAACGTGTCCCTGACTAACTAGAATAAAAGAACAGTGCCCACAAAGAACGCAAACCAACAAATGTACTAATAAATCAAATTATCCCTACTGGGTGTACGGCACTTATCGAACTTTAGGCAGAAATGCACTGTTTTTTCCGGATTTATCAAGGATTTTGGACGATTACAATGATACCGACTTTAAGAGTAGCATAAAATGAAGTGAGATAAAACCTGGCGGTTTCTTCTCGAATTACAAAATACCCTCTCTTTTGTTTCCAGTGTACTATTATTCTTGGAAACATTACAAATTCATTTACGGACAATTTCCATTTAACCGTCCACAAAACGTTGATTCTTACAAATAGGACAGTAGCTGCTTTGTAAATGGGTCGTGAAGCAAAGTAAGAATGCACCAAGTACATTAACACAAAACAGTTCCCGCTTTCGGAGAGCTAGAGGGTAACCGAAGGAAATATGACATACTAAAAGGATCACCACTATCAGCGAAATAGTTGCAATGCAAATAGACAACTGACATAATCAATGAAGCAGGGCTACTTGAATTTATGCCCTATAAAATGGAACGGGATGGGTAATGGCTAGAGACAAACGTGATAAAAAAGTTATCTTAAGAACAAAAACGTCGGTTAGAACACAGGTAAGGGTTTTGTAGATGAATCAAGGTGATACAGCACGAAATCGAAGTAACTCTAGGACTCAAGGCATGAATGTAGGCTAGACTGGTCAGGATTACGTATGCACGAGTGCATCCCGAGGGATGATAGCAGTCAGATGAAGTGTATTCTTCTGGCGATTTATTGCTTTAATGCCTTTACTCAAGTAATTCATCACCGGTCACGGGAAGCGGATTTTGCTGGGTGGCCAAGCAAAGACGCACGCCCAGACAGGTCATGTCGGCCCACGCGAGCCTCAAGTTGCTGCAATGAAAGGGCTTTTTCGAGGAGAACATGGCGAATTTTATGGCACTTACATCAGCCAGGTTTATTTCATGGATAAAGGCTTATCTACCTTATTTAAGAATAACAACTAACCTGTCCTTTGAATGCTTAAGGAGAGATGTGTCTACACAAACCTTGTTGAGGGGATTAGTAACCGGACAGGCCCCAGCCATGTCTACTGTCAATGCTCTGCTTTTGACACGAATGTTAACCAGTGACAGCTACATGGCATGAAGCGAAAAATTCAACATAAAGTGCTTAAACAGCTAGCACTTTGGAAAAGGAGCAGCAAAATATGGAAAAAAAACATGAAAGTGTCTGTTATATGTGAACCAGTTCTAATACGCATCAGTTGAATGTGCGTACGAAATAGGGGATAGAAAAAACGCAGGTATGCAACAGCGTGGCTCTTGCAAAAAAATTGGCCTACGAAATTTCGTAACAATACAATTTGGAGAAAACAGCGAGAAAAGATGCACATGCGCCTATCTTCTAGTTGATCATAAAACAGGTACAACGAGGTTTCCGAATGATAACGGATTTGATAACAAAATGCAGGAATCACTCCATGGGCATTTTGCAGTTGATTGAACGGTCAAAAGCCAGAATTTTTTCCGGACCTTTTCGCTTCGGAAAACAGCGGCAACCAGCTCCATCACGTGACGCAAAATGTTAAAAACAGAAGGCTGCGACCCGTCGGTGCGTGCGCGCATGCACAGGTAACGGGGGTTCGGCGATGATCAAAAGCAGCACTGGCTACCACGGTACCAGACTGTGCGTGGCTGCGTTTTGATGCCATGGCTAATGTGACACAACTCGAGTTTGCAGTAAAATGGCGGTGCACTCGACGCTGCAAGGTGTGAAGGCGCTAGGACCAGCCCGTCGTCTCCAACCGAAGCCGATGCTTTTCAGCTTGGGCACACGTCAATCCCGCTATCTCCTGGATAAATCGTGTCGCACGCGCACGCAATTAACATTTATCGGAACCATGTTACAAATCGCGAAATAATTTGTGCACATTGGGCTCTGAAGATACCAAAAGGTAGGATTAACAAACGGCAAATGGAAATATGCAAAAAATAAAGTCTAGTGAATTGAACGATTTACATGCAAATGGAATTTCAGCAACACAGCAACGGAACAGATTATGCGGACACCAACTTTCTAAACATCCACAAAAATGTTTGATTGGGAGCGCAATTCACGTTGGCGCTTAGGATAAGTGAGGACTTGGGCTTGAGTGTCATGACAGCATCATGATGTGTCGAATGGTGGATAATGACAGTAAGGTCACAGAATCTGGCACTCGGTGTGAATCCGCCTAAAGTTGCCCCAAGACATTAAAGTGAGCAGGCGGTAATGACAAGAAATTAGAGTGAACTTCGTGTATTTCATTGGGAGAAACCAAAGTACTTTACCTACTTGACGCGGCATTTCCCAAGTGGACGACGCTGTCGGGTTTTGGCCTGGTCAAACTTGATTTGTTAAGCAAGAATACACCACGCTGGCTATGTGCGACCTGTCCTGTCGCTGCTAGTCAATTTGCATAAAAACGGGTGCACGTGCGACTGCAACATGCGTAAACAGAAATGCGGACCGAGAAGGGTCCTAGAGTGGTATGACAAGAATTTACAGAAGGCAGTTAACGTGGGATCGTTAGGCGAAAAGGGGTTATCGAAATAACACAAGTCATTATTGAGAAGGGTTGCATAAAACAACGTCTAATTTAAAAAAAAACATTAAGAGTGAGTAAGCTCGATTGAGCTGAAGTTGTTACCTAACGGTGACTCATAAAGTTCTAGGATTGATACAGTAGAGAAATTGAAAACTGAAGTCGAATTTTCCGCCTGATAAATATGATGAATACGGTATGTTAAACTGGGCCTATCCCGACCTCCTGTTTGATTCACACCGAAATACCCGACATTGATAGTAATCTACAGAACACCAATCAAGCGGAAGCGCCTACCATGCATCAATCCAGGCACTGGAGACTGCAATGAAAAGTTATTTATTGCAGAAGGTGTGAAGCATTCAGAAATGACGTGTTTGAAAAAAATTTAGGGCGTAAAAGTAATACGATCACCTTTTGGACGTGTAGTAAAGTCTTGAATTACCCAACAAGGTCATTGAATACAAGTTAAACTGACTCCCAGCAATGACCCAACAATAGTAAATTCGAAGTGGAAAATAGGAAGACTACAGCATTAAGATAAAAGCCCGATAAATATTTTGCATACAAAGGGTAAATTCAGTTACCGAAGATGATAAAATAAGCGATCAATCAAATTGAATGCAAATGTTGATCAAAATCACCGCTGAATAGATTGAATACCGACCAAGGATTAGTTGATTGGAAAGGTTGGCAAAAAAAGCTTAGTTTCTACCTTTCCACTGAAGTGAGCATGGCGCACGCAACCTACCATCGCGAGAAACAGCCGTGGTCCACACATCGCCGGCAGACATCATTGTTCGCGCGGCTGCCATTACCGAGGAATCGGAGTCCATGCGAACAGCGCGTCTATCAGAGCTGCCATTGGTAGGTGTGCTGCCCGCAACGACAGTCTCATCACCAAAGGCGTGTGTTGTGTGCCGTCGGCCGCGATGTTGGGACTGCGAACGGCCGCTGGCAGCAAGACTAAGGGGACGCGGAACACGGTCATCCCCGATCCCATCGGATCCACTCTGTGACTTTGTCGACCGATGGCCAATCGATCGAGGAGCACGGTGCAACAGAGAGGCCTCGGAGTGCTGTGGAGGCACCCACTGAGGCAGGCTGCCAGAAAGGTCAATAGCTGTGGACGTGGGCGGTGCGCCACGCTCCCAGGGAACCACCGACCGACCATCAACGCCACATCTCTGCTGGCGCTGTTGGGATTTCAACAGTTCTGAACTCTCTCTCTGCTTTGAGAGAGGAGCCGGTTGAGATGTTGGCAGGTGGCTGTCAAGGTCGGTCACAGGTGGCTAGATTAAAATGAATGCTAATTTTGTTTATAATTGATGAGTTGTTTCTCGATTGCTTGCTAGAAATTGGTGAGATAATGCTTAGGACAACCTAACTGTCCATTAATAACGGTTTGAAACTAGGATCGAAAAGCACGTTCTCGAGCACTAGAAAATACTTCACGTTTGTGAAACAACAGTAATACTGAATAGCTTATTTCACTGAAAACAACCACAAAATGACAATACTTTGGTTCAAATTTCATGCTGAAATTTCATAGCTATATGTAGTATGGGGAGCTCTAGTGCCTCCTTTATCAGGAAAGCTTTTCGCATTAATCGAATTGAATAAATCAGACACAATGCTCTAATAGCGAAAAGTTGACTTTGCCACTCTGGACAGAATTTTTGGAACGAAAGAAATTCTCTTCTTAGAGGCAATGAGCAATCCAGGAAGCAAAAGAATGATGATGCGGTAAAAAGCATCTTCCTTCTCTCACCTCTTTCAGAAGCCGACGAGTTGTAAATTAATGCAAAAGAGAAGTGTACTGGGCTTATTTGGCAGAGAATAGCAGCAAAACTTTGGCATAGACACACAAACCCTAAAGTTTGAGTCACATTTGATGGAGCGGAGATTGGAGTGGTTGCTTAATAAATTAGTTCGCCTAAAATCAATTCAACCTACATCCCAGTTAGATGCTCAACCAACAAATGTCCAGAATATCCCCATTTTGGGTAACTGGCAAATATGATGACGACTTGGAAGACAAATACATAAAATAGCCTTTCTAGGGCAAAAGATGTGAATGCAAATGCGTTTCATCAGCTCAGTGGTGCTGAAGAACTATTGGCCTGGCAGCAGCAACGTTAGCTGGAGAAATCCATCAAATTCACGTGTTAAAACATTAGCCTCTATCCTCATTTGCGCACAGCTGATAGAATCCGATATGCTTGTGTGGGAATAAGGTAAACCGGCTGCCACACAACTCGGTTAGAATGTAACAAACTGAGTGGCAGTAGAACCGTAAACTACTCGCTGCATTGATGCGCGAATTACGTCACCAGGTTTTACAGACAGAAAAAAAATGCGCCAAAGGACCGAACGGGTGACGTCCATAAAGTGGGCCAGAAACGTTGATAGTCTCGGAGCGGACATCTGCGTGGCCGGGCGGATCGCAGTGGCGTGTGTACTGCCGCGCTATAACGTTTTTCAACGGTGCTCACTTACACAGCCTTATGAGCTGACATGTTGCCTCTGAATTAAACGAAACTTAACAGTCTACTACAGAACCATTGGAGTCGTTTTAATCAATTGAACGGTGGTTTCAAGAGCAACCGTAGTAATATGAAGACTAGAGGTAGATTGAAAAAAAAACGAAAATCGAATTCACCGACAAAATCATGTGCCAAATAAGACTGAAATAGCACCAGTCAAATGCTTCCAATTGAGACAAATTTATAACACGGCAGTACCCTGCGCGACCGAATTCACGCAAAACGAGATTAATGGTGCTACTGTGCCTACCTTTTTATTGTTCGAACATTAGTTAGAACCATCTATAATTACCTAAAGGTCATACTAACATAAACAGACCTGGGTTTATTACATAGACGTAAATAGGAATATAAAATTGCAGGTTATCAACATTTACAACTTTTATCGAAATTCCTCAACCATGTGTAACTGAAATGTCAAAGGCGTTTTTGGGTGATCGAATCGCCGCACGGATACATTCAGTGTACTTTCGTGTAGTCTAAACAGAATTCTATGCAGTGGAAAAATATGAAGTCACGTAGGATATAACGATAATGAAGTATCATCGACGATAAAAAGGTGACGCAAAACGATTAACAGAAATAAGAGGTGTAAGGACAATAATTTAGTCTGACTGACAATTGTCAACCAATGTGCTTAATGAGAGGGTAAGGAAAAGTAAGTTTGGTACTTCCACATCACCCTAGCTCTCGATTGGTGTTATTTTAAGGGCACTTCGTTATCCTGGCTATTAATTCAGTAAATGGTCACAGAGGCAAACTCCAACTTAAAAAGTGCCAACAAGAAATCGGTCGATTTGAAACACAATATTAACGCGAGGTTTGGATTGGATTAAAACTGCGCTGGATCGTGTGGATTGTACAATTCAAAGATTGGAATTCAAACCTGGCATTATGCCAGGGTTAGGCTGAATACGGCATTGCATAATTCTCTTTTTCCAAAAAAAAACAAAGGCAAGGAGGCACGACACACGCCATTGCCAGTAGTGAACAGGATGTGTGCGGCGAATCTCACAGGGCTTGAATCACGATGACTCATTGCTAGCAAAACTTCCACCAATAGCACCAGTTTAGGAAAAAAAGGAATTCCTTGAGAAGCATTGCTTTTTGGACCTTCGACCAAATCATTTTACAATAATTCACAGTCTTTCTTGGGCTAAACAGAGAGGTTATAATTAATCGCACATGGAAAGCATTACATCAACGACTTCTTTGGTGTTCCTGAATTTTAAAATAATACGGATTTACCTTGTAAATTAATTATTTGTATCAACTTAGAGCAAAGTGTCAACGGCGAATATAATAATAGCTAGTTTACAAGTAAAAACAGACTTGATATTGTATAATACCATCTTAACGCCAAGAAAGTATGAATGCCAGCAAACCGGGATCATGAATTAAACTTGAATACGATTACACTTATTATAGTGAAATTTAATGTCAAGTACAGATTCTCGCGAGTGTCAATTCAATCGTCCATTTTCATTGTTATACCTCTTTGTATTTGCGCAGCAGAAACGGACGTCACATTGAAGACGAAAAACAGTGGATCAAAGAAACGTACAATTGACCGAGGGAACACTCCCCAGTGCCCCGAACGACGTGCCAATCGGCATTGCCACAAACGCTAAAATTGTTTTGAAAACTATATTTTAGAAAATTCAAACTGAAATCTACCTTTTAATTGCTTGCATAGCTTAAAAATACATTGAAGGCAGCACTGCTGAAATTGCTTGAAGCCAAAAGCTGTCAAGAAAAAAAGCGATTATAGAGCCTTGAGCAATCTCTACGAGTTTACTGCTTCAAAAGAGAGGGTGGCATGAGGCTGATCATGATCACATAACATTAGTTACGCAAATAAAATGAAAAGCCTCGAATATTACAAATTGCCCAACTATTAACCACGGCCCTCAGGCACACGATGTGGGCATGCATGTATCCATCAACAAAAATCCATCATCGTGATTCTTTCGAGAAGATTTACCTCAGTGGGCGTCGTAACTGAGGTCTTTGGGTCCCTGGGTGGAATAACAGGGGGATGGGCAGACTCCTCCGCAGATAAATCAGTTACGGTGGGTGGTGGAGGCAGATTAAGAAGGAAACTTGACACAGAAGCGCGTCCATCACCACTGGGACAAGTATTTTCCTGTGGTGGAGATGGAGAAAGCGGAGGTAACGTGATAGCGTCTCCGGAATCATTTCCTGTCAATAACTGTTCGTCATCCATTTCGAAGGAGCGACGATGTTCGTGGTAGCGCCTCGGTTGACTGCTCGCTGGGTCGTCGACATGCAGTGAGAGGTGGAGAGGTGTCGGAGGTGGAGGCGGGAACCAGTTGAGATTGCTCGAGGGCGTCGGGGTGGCGACACCTTCGGGCGGGTCGCTTTCAGTGGACGGCGGTACAGCCTCCTCACTGGCAGTAGGTGCCACTTTTGAATCCGTGTGCTGCAAGTGTTTTGAATTAAGGGTTAAACTAAGCTACTAGCCGATTTGAGATGTTAATCACTAGCTTCCATCATTAATTCATGCACCTTTGAAATGAAGATACAATATTTTAACCCTTACATAATTTCTAGGCATTGAAGTAAAGTAATTTACCGAAACTTGCTTGGAAGACACTAATGAAGACACTACATAAGATGGTAACGTCAGTAAAGCACAGGTAAAACTGACGCCAACTCGTGGAGAAGAGTCCATAAAAATGCAAAGTGCCCATTCTCAAAATTATTAAATATCAGGGATGCATGATATGAATTCAACCCATATTAAAACAAAAAAAGACAGTAAAGTTGTGACTGAGGTGAACAATGATAGCGCAATTGTCACCCATCACATACGCATTTCAGAGGAACGAGTCAGTCAAATTGCGCCAAAAACAGCATAATTCATAACACGAGTCAGCTTTCTAAGATGTCGTACAAAGTGGCGGGAAACTTGCCGGCGGGCTACTGGATTGGCCCACGGACGGAGCAAACGTCGAGATTGTCGTTCTGGGCGCTGGTGCGTCGACGAAACCGGGACTCAAGGCCACCGATGGGGTCGACGTAAGGGAGCAGCTGCTTTCGCACATTGCCGCGCCGTCGGGAGGGCCACGCCCACCGCTGTTTTGTCGCTGCTTAAGTGAGGGTAGCGCTGGCGGCGGCGGGATTGACTGGGCCTGAGAGGCCTGAAGGCCCAGACGCGACAGTCGAATGTCCCAGGCGTCATCATAGAAGGGCCCGTTTCCCGTGGATGAGACTGATTTCTGACCAGTAACCTCAGAAGCAGCTGAGTCCTCAGTCGTGACTAAAATTAACACGGGCACAAAATCACTGTGACAATCTCTGAAGGACAAGAGGAAGACTAAAAATTGACGTATTGGTGTTAATAAAATGCGATTCTTAGGTACAGCCAGAGAGAGAGAGAACGCTCTGCTTCCAAAAGACACTAAACAAAAGACAGTTCGAGGATTTAGTTCCATGCATTGGTGTTGAATACGATTGGACGCAAACAAACGTTTCTTGTAAAATAGAGGCGCATTCAGTAACTACAAGTTAGCAGCCTGGCCGGAGCTCCCAATAGATATTACTTGGCGATTGACATAGCATATCCTGGTCGCATCACGCTGCAGTGATATTAAAGGGTAAAAACAAGTGATTAGTCTCTAAACGGGAAACCGCATAGAGTGAAGGGTGAGGAACAGCTTCAATTGATTTGTGACCTAAGGTATAGAATATCATTCTGCAAAAAACCGGAGACAGACACAGCCTTAAGTGGCTGGTGTTTTTAAATGACAATTTTTTGCAAATAAACATGAAAGTAAAAACAAAATCAACGAAATATCGAACAGGTTAGCGAATCGAACAAATATAAGAAAAACGGGAAGGCACTTAATTGCAGGCCGAGCACTAACAAAATCTGAGGGGATTTTTAGTGGCGCCTTTAATCTCAGAGTGCATCACTGTTTTTACCGTCACAGTACTCCTATTTATTAATTAAATTTCTTACTGCAACCTATCAGGAGGCTGGAGTTAGTGAACACCACACTAAAGTAAGCCCCTGTGAGGGCTTTTGGACAGCTGCAAGCTTTCACGCCATGATTTGTGCATCCCCAAGCGAAGCATAAACTGGTGGTCACTCACACCAAACTCGACATGATGTCAATCTGAAGTGAAGCACCGATCGCTGCCTTAATGATCGAGCCAATATCTTCGGGCGATTGTGAATTCTACTTTTTCAGTAGTAGGAACTATTATACAAACCCCACCCAAATTGGTATATGTTTGGTACATACACCTTTACATGGGCATCACAAGGAACGGAAGTCGGAGGTTACTTTCCTACAGTTCAAAGCTGTTGCACTTGACAATAAACATAAACACAAGTACAGCTATTAAAGTATACAGACAGCCTATCAGTTCTGATTTTATGACCAGAAAGAGGCTTAGCTTATCTCCACAAGGTGGCATTTTTCGCAGTCTGCGCACGATCGGAGCGAACCTGCCCTGTGGGCGTGTAGATGCGGAAAAAACAAACTGCCACTAGACGCTTCTCAGCGCACAGCGAAACAACACGTTGCCGGAGAACCACGCGTTACAAAAATCACCATCTACGACATCTGGGAAAGAAGTGCAACGATGACTTGGTACAAACTACACATGCGCTGTTTTGGGCTAGCCTCCTCACTCGCATTTCAACTCGCAGGTCTGAAGTATAAGGCAACGAAAAGGGACTTTATGGTGACGAGCTACAGCTGGCGATGGGAAGTAGGGCTTTTGCATAGTCTTTGTTAGCAAATACTCATTGAGTAGACCCAAAGCACCTGCGTTGATAAGCTCCAGAAATATTCTTGGGGCCATCCGGGAAATTGCATCAAGACCTTGACACAAAAGCAGAACGCAGATTGGGCAAAGTGGTTTTCCATGTTAAACAGTCAATGCACACTTCCATGTTTCACTGGCAGCCTATTAGAGACTGGTAATTAGAAGGCTTTTAGTTTGTCATATTCGGCGGTCCTTTATAGATTATTTAAGGGATTTGCAATGAAATTAATCTGGCAACACGAAGAACCACATAAAAGGAGAAATAAGGCAAAATAGTAACTTACCAGTTGCCTGAGAAAAGGCAAAAAGTACTTAGATAAAACAGCACTTCTTCGACTAAATAAAGCTCTATTCTTCAAATATTTTAGCCTTGAACTAGTTTCCAGACTACTTTCCAGACTTTCTAAAACACAAGAGCCTTGAACGAGGGGAGCCTTCAAGTTCGAGTAAAACACGACCGCTTTCTTAAAATTTGCGAGAATGATTCTTTGTTGATCTCGACCTAAAATTAGATGCAATTTAGCCAACACATACAGAATACCCCGGTCTTTATAAGCACACAAGTGATTATACCGGAAGTTTGGATTTTTTGAATAACATGTACAGTAAACCTGGTCAGCTGATGAAATAACATCTCTAAACGCAAGTAACATGGTACAGGCTATTCACACGAAGTCAGGCATAAATGTAGGCAGACCATTTGTCTTGGTGCCTAACTGATGCATGAAAAAGATCTACTTTATGAGAGCCAGCCAAGCACACACAGACGCTCGCAGACAATCGAGGTGAGACTAGCCCGTCCCGCCATTCAAGGAATGGTTTCCGAATTCGATGGGGTCCGAAATGGAATCACATTCTAAATGGGAATACCTTTGACGGCAATAACCGCCTCATTAGAGGCCCACTATCTGTGATTTGAAATAGTACGCACGTCAATTTTCGCTTAGCAAAACAATTTGATTAATGCAGAAGCGCCTGGGCAGCATTCGCTCAACATTACAGCAAAGTGCGAACTTGAATATGGAAAAAACGCACTGGCAAGAAAACGGGGATGTTTGATGAGCTAAGCATAACATCAGAACTATGCATTAGCGGGAGCAAAGTGTTGCTGAATCGCTGCGGGCAAACAGGACCCCACTCAAAATGATGTAGGGTAGTCCTGGGGTTTGTTTCCACTAAATCGACTCCTAAGACAGAAATAAAGACGTGACATCCCTTAGCAAGTTGAGGAAAATTGGGATTAGTACACTGTCGACTCCCAATTAACGTAAAGCACCAAATTGACAATAAACTACATAAGCAACGTTTAAGGTATCTGAATAAATTTGAACGACCGAATCGCCAGCATTCACTGAAAATAACCAATTAAAAAGGTGCTTTCCTTGGGTGACATTTAGCTATGGTTCCAAACATGTTGATTCGCAGAATAAGGAGAAGTTAGTGCAGAAATCAATGGTAAGAATTAAAGATTTAGATAAAGGAAAAAGCCGGACCTTTTATGTGTAGAAGGACTAATATAAAAGCCTTTTTTACTAATACCCACTGCGTTTAATAAAGAAGACAACAAAGGCTAGGAGTCAGCAGGATACAATACAGATCAGTTGGTGGTCATTGTGTCGATTCTACGAAATAGAGGATTAAGACAAATTGTCATTTGTTCAGTTAGGCATTCAAAATATATGCACCGGCTAAAATAAACATGAAAAATCTAGGCAATAGGACTGAAACCGGAGTTGTTAGTTAAGGGCTAAGGCAAAAAGGTTTTAGGAAATTGGATGCCGGTAATGGTTCGTGATGATATGTGAATGGCAGGCTCTTGGTTAATGTGGTGGATGGCATTCCGATATTGGTGGCGAACCACGGTGCGAGATCCGAAAGCTGCATGATTTAAGCGAATGCACACACTGGTGCAAGGGGTCCAGACAACCGTGTTAGCTGCCGCAAAACGGAAATTCGGTGTTTTTGTTCTAGCACAAATCTGATTGCTGTTACTACCACGGAGCATGACACCGAAAGTACTACAAATCTATTACATGACGTTTCTTCGAAAACGTCTTATAAAATACCATTTTCATTCCGGATCTCGTATCAGATTCTGCCCTCTTTGTACATGGTTTGACCAAAATTAACTCAGTTTGTCTAAGGGTCCTTTGTGACGGCCGTACGTAGCTCCTTAGAATAAAGTTATGCTAAAGATGTTACGGTGAAAATGAGAAACTAGGAAAAGTACACAAAAAACCATAACTCATCTGCTGTTGCCCCAAAAATGGGAAGCAAAGTTGTGGAAACTAGCATGCCTTTAAAAATATTTATAAGGCAATTCGTCATACTTTACGCAACGCAAACAACAGTTCTTATTACGATTTTGTGGATCGAACGCGTGAGAAAAACCAAACGAGAGTGATTGCTGATCCAGCAAATTAATCTCTTATAGCTACTACCTCTATGAAATCTTCAACGTAAGTAAAGTTATCTCATTTGTGAGACTTAAAAGATTGCTCTACAAACCCTGCGAGAAATCGGTGATATGTTTTCTGTAGTTCAATTTAAGCAACCATTGCTAATGCGCTGTATCAAATTTCAGAAATCAAATAATTTAGTTAGATACTTTATGAAAACTAACATATAGCATCTTGCATTTAAATCGGAAAATAATCTTAGATACCGAATGAAAGACTTGATTAAAGAATAATAATAATAAACACTGAGCCACTTTAAGAAGGCAAAAATTATTTTAGTAACCACACTGAAGGGGTGATTCTAAAGTCAGCTTCAGGGAAACACTAGTGGCACGGAGGAAGTAAGGTGACAGCAACTAGACACGCGATCAACCATTGTTTGAACCATTAGTGCGCAGAAATAACTCCACACACCAGAAGAAAAAAACTGTTTGTGCACATAGGAATCGAGTCCAACAGGCACAGTACTTAACTTTGTCTAATTCATCTATCTCTGTCAACATTGCAAACATTTTTCCGAATTTTTTAACCATACCTTTTAGGTACCCCTGAAGCGGAGGCACCACTGACGCCACTTACACTGACTGAAGTAAATTGATGGCGTATTCGGATTGACAGCGGTCATTGACGAGCAACACGTTAGACGTCAACGCTTACTTGGGACAAACGCACTTGTGCTGTGGGATGTGTGAAGAAACAACGAGATCTCACTTTAAGAGTTCACTGCGACAGTAATTTTTCCTTCTCCAAAGGTAAATACTACCACGTAGCTGCATAGTTTTGCTATGACTGAACGTTATTAATTGAATGTCCAATAGAAAACTGTTTCCACTGATATGGAATTGTGCTAGCTTTGTGATTCCAAGCGAAACGAAAGACTTGTTCAGTTTAATAGAACAATCAAAGAACGGAGTTGTGGACGCGATCGTCTGCCGCACCATCTTTGTCCAAAGGACCAAAACCACTGAGTTTGGACATTGACAGCACAACGCTATTCTCACACCCGATTCATCACAACACAAACAACACCACAAGTACTTTTCAACAAAAGTTCAGAAAACAACATAGGTTATCTACCAAAACAATACCTTTACTGACGCGGATTGGGGGCGGTGGAGGGTTCTTGGTGACTTTTAACTTCCGCGATTTAAAGAAACGACTGACGTTGCTAGCGAACTCGGACTTGGAAGCGGCCTTGGCGACGCTACCATCAGTTAGGTCCCGAAGTGGACTCACAACCGCAGCTGTCTGAGCGGTTCTGAAAGGAATTAAACATTTGCCGCCCATAAGCACGCCCTGATGCTGCCGAGAAAATCTCTTAGGGCAAACAATTGCCAGTAGGCAAACAGCCAAACACAAAGTGACCATTCTCATTAAAATACGAGGGTACACTGGTCCCTTTAAAACGTAGCTATTCTAACTGAAGTGTTATAACCATCACACCGAAACCTGTGTTAAAATTTGGCCGACTCGTGACATAGGACGTCGAGAAGCAGGTAAATTTTAACAGTGGATGGAAGCCACGTTGATTGCTTTTCCCTACCATCAGCGTTTTATTCACCACGTGGTAAGTTTGTGCGACCTAAGTAGAGATCCCATAACAGGGACTGCTACTAAAAAGTATCATTTTCATGTTTTCGCAGTCACTATTTTCATTAACTGAAAACGTAAGTTAGACAACCACGACAGGTATTCACGAAGTCACAAAGCAAAGGTCTCAACTGGGCGCCTTATCTGGATTGTAAATGAACACAAAAGTCCACATCACGCATATGCTGCAGCAGGGACGGAGAAGCAGTATGGTCATTATGGATTCGAGAGGGTAATTACAAATATGTCATCGGACATAGTTGGGCGAAGGAAACTGCTGCCGCACAATGACATCCGGCTCAGGCACTCGACAAATTTGAAGGCATTTCTGAACAAAGAAAATTTGCTGTTCTTTTCGTAGACCTCTAGGCTCAAGTACCATAAAGTGAGTCCGCAAGGCAGCTTTGTGGTGCCATGCTCACTTTCACCACATCATGCTTAAAGCATTAGCCAAGAGGCTGGACAAGTATTGCAGAGGTAAAAAATTGAACGAAAAAGCTCAATTAGTATAGACGATAGGTCCCCCCCAGTGCGCCTGACTTCCCAACAACACCTGTACTCAATATTTACACACATTGTAGTTTGATGGAGGATTAGGAAATTAGGTCTTGTTATCTTTTGGTTGCTTCTTGTTGTGTAGTTACGGCGAATCTTACCACGCAATTGCATATTCTAGTCGTTTGCGCCAACGCATCCACAAAAGCAGCAATATGTCGCACACTGGGTGGTGGTTTATCGAAATTTTTCCCGATCTAAAATTGCCAAATACTAGCCAGATTTCACTCACGACACTTACTCCTGACGAATGACCACAACTGGATTAATGAAACTGATCTATTGGCTCAGTTTTTTGGTCATTTTATAGCCAAAAATATGACACCCTCACGCCGCAACGGCCGTGGTAACCATGAGTATGGCTGAATGACAGCTGGTATGTGTTAAATTTTAACGGAGACAAAAGCAGCAGTTTTTCTGAGACATAAAAGAGAACTCAGCCATGATGACAGTGGCATTTTGGCAATGAATGTGACCCATGTGTAGACCAATGTACGTAATATTTCGTCCATCTCAGAAAGTTAATGTGACGATTCGGCGTAACGCAAGAATTGCAATTCCTGACTTGTGGCAGCTACAGAAGAGCAAACACCATAAAATAAGAAAGGTAAAAGATAAATTTTTATTGCAAGCAACATAATTAAATATGGTTCTACGAATGGGATAATTGAGGGATTTTACTGAATAGATTCATTGATTTCCACGGAGCCAGTGGCCTCACGAATTAATTAAACACGCCTTGCATCGATAGCTTTGAGTTTGAGAACATGAGACAATCAAGTTCTGCAAATAAAACGATACTTACAGCCGTCATCGGCGTGCAAAAGTACCTCAAAGTGTTTGATCCTAAACTACTGCGTAATGTGCAAATGATCGGGCATCTTTCTGAACTAACCCAGAGTGAAAAAAAGGCATCTCATTTTAACAGATCCTACCAAATATTTAGTAATTAGTCCACGATGCAGTTCCATTTTTGAAGTAGAAAAGTTATAGATGAAGTGATCACATGCTACACAATCACACCAGGGACTGCGCAAGTTCTGTTTTCCCCGCAAACCGATGAATGCGTCAATTGCGATGAATTTTACCCGCAGTGCGATGAGGGTTAAAACGGCCAAGGAAACCATTTTGTAGTCCTTGAATTGTCCATTGCCTTAAAGTACTGCGCATGGTCACGTGCTAACACAGCCATATCGATGACTTTAAAACAGCACTTAACGTGTGTGTTACTTAATTCGTTGTCAACAGAAATAGTAGCATTACCATAATAAGGTGCGGTGGATTCTGGTTTAATTTATTGACATAGACACTGACCACATTAATTGTTTGTGAGTTTTGCAAGATTTTGGCAAGCCAAGGTCCCTTATGAAGTTGCAAACAACTTAAATTAAATTGTTGTTAAAATTGTTAACAAATTCTTAAATTTTGTTAAAATCGAAAAAATTAAAAGGAATTTTCTACCTGGTCAATAATATACTCACAGCCACTTAATTGATAGACAAATCACTCAACAATTAATGAGCGATTGTGTTATGGTGGCCTTCATGTTACAACGCCAGCGATCACGAAGACATACCAAAGGGACCAAGCTGTAGAAAAGAATAGTCTTGGTCTAATTTTATTTTAAAATCTTGGACTAACGGGTTTTCATTTGACAACCATTAATGCTGTTTTACATGACGGTGTTCCATTCAATATACAAAATAGCGGCCTTTATTGGTATCAACGTGACTGCGATTGGACGCAGTACAGAGTCAAACTCATGCATTAAAATTTCAGTTTGCAGTAGTCAAAAGCACGAACACGAAAAATCCTAATTTACACAACGCTTCAGAGTAGATAAAAACCAACCACGTTGCGCTATGGGCTGCCAATGCGATGCTTGAAACCTTGCTGTGTTTTTACTATGCACTTAAAATTATTTAAAAAAAAAACCGGTGCTTCAGATCAAAGCGCAACGAAAACGAAAAAAACGAATAACAGTAAGAGTAGCTTGGTGGAACGCCAGCCTCGTGATACGAACGGAAGTCAAACCTAATGTACACAGCGTTGATAAAAAAAAAGTACAGATCCACAAGTGCTTCTTAGAATAAATTGAGGGATAATTGAAAATAAAGCCTAAAATTGTTAAACAACTTTATAACTAGGGCATTAGAAGCCCTTTGAGGCACCGCCCAGGCTTACGCCCTGCGATAATTTTCCCCATTGTTAGTAAATAAACGGCGAGAGCATGCGAGCCATACAGCATACTGCGGAGAATTGTCTGTTGTTTGTGAAATGTGAAGTGAACAAGAACAACAGTGAATAATAGTGGTTAAGAAAACTAGGGAAAAGAAACCGTTAAAATCTAGCAATTTCAACTGTTGTTTATTCAAAATTACAATAAGGCAGCTCCAACACTAAACACCTCTGAATGAAATGTACGTATTTGGAATTAAGCATATTATTTGGTGAAAATACCTTCACTACGAATCAAGTGAAAACATGTAAAGAGATGTTAAATCGTAGAAAAAGTGTGGGAACACAAACTGGGCCAGCTTACTTTGCATATTAGCAAGGATAACGTTGATTATCATCATCAACATCTCCAAATGGGGAGCAGAATGACACAAACAGGTAACGGTCCGTGAGCTGTGATAGATTACTTAAGGAGAATAAGTACCATCAACCTGGCAATTAATAAACCACATAACATGTTTACCTAATGGTTTGAATAAACAGACTTTAAAAGATCTCTTTTGTCATAAAAAACGATAAGCCAGATTTCATTAAATTCTCGATTATTGAATTCCTAAAAGTAGATTTGAAGAAGAGCCGAAACGCCAAAACATGAGCAGAAGTTAATGGGAGAACAAACAATGGTATTGGGAAAAGAGGAGCAAACGTATGCCAACATGCGGTAAGGTCACGGACCCGATTTTGTCTGCTTGTCATTGTGCACTAAAAGCCAGTAACCAAGCCTCGATTGTAAAATGCATCTTCAAGGCCGGTGCAGATTTTGGTGATGCGTTCCATATTCAATCAATTGTGAAACAGCGATAAGGAGAACAGGCAGTCCGGGCTTTGGAGATCACCTACTATTAGTACCTAGTAAAATGTGTACTTCAGTGGTGCCATCAGCATTCTGGAAAGTTGATATGCTAGAACCACAGATCGCTAATATTAGCACTCAAGAGAGTTTCACCAAAGAAATTTGTCTAGAAACCGAAAGAAGGTTCTGTTATTTATTTAAGATGAGTTTTTTTAAAGTTGACACACTGTGATTCAGCGACGTTTTAAGTTCGCATTTACTTAAAACAGAAAAATATTAGCAAAAGCGGAAAATATCGACAATATTTTGTTCTTTTTGCATCAAAAATAAATCCGTCTGATTATTCCACAGTTGTGTAGCATTACTGATTGTGGTAGAACAATTTTTTTTGAACAAGAACCCCGCTTCTCAACAAATATTTTTTTCAAAGGAATCTTAACGCCAACGAGACAGGATGTCTCGAGCAGAACTCTATTTATTGAAGCTAAACCGTACACACACACACACAACAAGAGCTACCGACTAAAGGCTGTTGCTTAATCCGCGTCTGTTGCCAACATAGCAACCGGCACTAGAGAAAGTTTAATGCTACATCCGCCTTAAAAATTGCATTCATTTAAAGTTAATCACAATCAACCTAGGATAATACTGCTTCCCGGCTTCCACAGTCGGTTAAAAACCCAATTGAGATAGTTTATTATTAACTGGACTACAAAAAACTGGTAGGAAATCGGTGGCTAAAATTGCTTTTCGTGCACATTTATATTTACCATTTGTCCACTTGTGCGCTTGTGATTTCAAGTTGCAGCAAGATAGGAGACAAAAACAATTCACCTCATCGAAGATGGCGTTTGAATGCATAACAAAAGGCGTTACAAGTTTTATCATTTTTACACTAATATTATTGTCAATATCGAGGAATCTACTCTGGGAAATATTAATCAGAAGAAAATAACTAAAAATAAAACCAGGAAAAAGGAAACATATTTGGATTCTTCAAATTTACCCTTACAAGTGGAGTGGGAGAAAATTTAACCGCTAAGTTCCCAGGTTTTTATAAATCTAGACTTCCCAGGTAGCAAGTCACTTGATAGATTACCAATTCCAGAAAACTTCTTTTAGAATTAATTTATTGTACCAGAGCTTTAAGTACCTAAATACCTTCCTTGTCAACGCTAAAATGAACGTAAAATTGACGAAAAGCGGTTGCGGTAAATATTATACTTGCGTGACCGTATACCTCCACCGGAACACCGGTATGGTTTCAGTCATGCAAGTTTTCAATTGACCTTCACATTTTAGCCATTATTTGAAGGCATACATACCAGAGAAAAACAACTCAGTGTTCACGAATCCATCTATACCCCGAGGGGGCAAAACATGTAACCGCGGACCAGTGAAAACAAAGGGGCACCTGGAGACGGAAGACTCATATCTGCACGCCGTTGTTTTGCAAGTAACAAGGCCCCGTCCAGGGCCTCCCACTCCATTCATCAACGGGATTTGTTATGATGCAAAAACACACTAGTTTTCGCGCTTTGAACCAAAAAAGCTTACTTGGATTTAGGCTACTGAAAAGGATCGTGCGGATGAACGAGTAAAAAATCATCATATCTTTTTAAATAAAAATCCATAGCAGTGTCCTTGATTTCCCTCATTAATTTATCTGTACTTTAATTTCAAACAAACACCATATTCAAATGGAAAAATGATCCAATCCTTTTGCTAGGTTCCTGACTCTGATTTTGTATCGTTGTTAGGTGGGCAACACAAATAACCGATTTAAAACGTGATGAGAAAAAGAAAATTAAGTTAAATGAAAAAATAAGCATGTAGCAAAACAGTGAACAAACCAAGAGACTTTTTATTGTTGTTGAGCTACACTGTGTATTAGCGGTGGAAGAAAATTCTATTTTTGCACGAATATAATAACCTTAACGTTGACTGTGCTACATTCGATGGTTGCAAAAGCAAAACACAGATGACCGCAACACGTAGTTGTGATTATTTGGTCATAAATCAGTGTGTAACCACTTTGTTCTGGGCCCAAAAATGAAAAAAAATAACATTAGAATACTTGAGTCTTTATTTGAAGAGAGAAGTTGAAGTCATCTGAGAAAATAAAGTACTTTGTTTAAAGAGAGTTCGAAATTTTCAAGCGAAGGAAGAAATCTAGGAAGAAAGTTCAAAGGATTTATTGACGTTTAGACTTATCCGAAAAAATTAATAGAAAAACACACGGATGAAATTTGACTAACACGACACCAGCCACATTTTTTTATGTTTACATGAAAACGTAATGTTCCGTAAGCGACGTCGTCTTCAATATTTACAGCATTCCATATCACAGGAAACCAGAAGCAAAAAAAACAGCCAATGAAACGCAATGTAAACATAAAGTTGTTGCAATGCGTATTGTCTTGGGAAACTAATGGAAATCAAGGAAATGATCACGGTAGACACACCTCGACAATAAATTTATGTGTAGTATATTAGGTATCACGGAACTTCTTAATATAAAGCATGACAAGGTTTTAAGGCAGAAAAAAAAAGTTCCACTAATTTGTACAGTGTTAAAGACAATACGCCATTGAATACTCACATGGGTGTTGACGCCATGGAGTCCACGGGATTTAGGCGATTTCCCAATATTCACAGATCACTAAAAGTTAAGTCAAAAATAACACAACGCCTTAAGAGCATCGCAGTATAGTGGCCTAACTTCCGGTCTTTCATTAATGTTGAAATTACATTAGAGGTAAACGATCTCACCACACTTCATGACGAAAATATGAATAAACAAATAAACATACGGATACAAGAACATGTAAACGCAAATTTGAAAAAAAAGATGGTAGTTAAAGGTATAAACACAATTATGTTCAAACAGCTGATACTCTAGTAGTGGATGCCGTCTAATATAAATTGAACTTGAAATCAGAGATAAAATTAAAGTATTGCAGACCATTAGAAACTATTAAAAACAGCTACATAACAGAAAAGGAAGGCAACTTAGACTAAATTAGCAAGGCAAGAACCTTGTTGTATTAACTTTTGACGCGAAAATTTAACACGTATTAACAGTAGGTTAGAAAAATCGATCTAAAATTATAGTGTGGGTAAAACTTAGACTATTGTAATAGGTATCTAAAAAAATCTCGATAATAGCATATTATAAAATATGTAAATTAAATAAAGTGAGTCAGGCCTGTACTTCTCCGTTCGCAATTGAGAGCAACATAAACTCAAATCAGCCACATTAAGATAAATGGAGCAATGTCCAAGGTCATAGGATAATTAAGTTGTCAAAACAACAAACTAAAGAATGATATAAAGTTTAGCTAGCTATTTTACTTTATAAAATTGTTGTCGACAATGAAATTCAGTGGTTAAAGCCTGCACAATTTTGTTTCAAAATGTAATCATTCACATCCATATTGCAGTTAGGAATCTGCTCCCATGTGAACCTAACAAAATGAGTAGATATCGCATAAGTGTGCAGCCCCTATAGGTGTCCCCTTTTCTTCCACGTTTCCTCCATGAAAACATGTATACGTTTGTGATATTAAGACAATCAAGAGGAAATATTTTTATGTCTTATTTTTTTTATATTTGGTGAACGATTTACTTGTTACGGATATCGTTCCAGCTTAAAATTATCTTTAGAATCAAAATATTTTCAGAAAAATGGACGACAAGTTTACCAGAGCTACGTAACTTCGCAGAACAGCAGTCTTCAATGACAACTAATCAAGTGAACATTCAGCATCGTAGTTTAATAAGGTTCAAACATTGAAAATGCTTCCAAACCACGAAATCAATATAAAGTGTTTTGAGGTTGATTTTGTCTGATAGGACCTATTTTATTGGCGCAAACGTTTTAGAAGTGTGGATTTCAATCTTAGTGACCAGCTGCGCCTAAAACAGCCTCGAATTTTTGAAAATGCGGAATTGCAAACTCTACTGGGCTAAAACTCAAAAGCAAACGTAACTAGAGCTTGCAGTTCAGTCTGGAGTTACTTAAACAGCGTTTCTTCCAAACAAGAGGAATTCAAAATTTTAAGAGCTGGCAACCTCCATATGTGTTGACCGAACACAGTCCATGTCACCCTGTGAACACATGCCTTTCACTTTCTACAAAATTCTTTTGTTGAGACGCAATATATCACCAATTACCGAACAAAAATGAAGTCGGCGGAAGGACAGAGAGTCAACCGTTTATTCGACGACTTGATGAAGCCGTGGTGGTCTGTGGGGTTTGAGCGTGTGTATTTATAGCTCGGATGTGTGAGTCATAACTGCGCTAACATCGAGACATAGGCGTGAGGATAATCCAAGATAAATATTCGTGTGAATGAAGGAGAAGTTGAAGCTTCGCGCGGCTGGCGCCAGGTTGCGAAGAGGGGGAACTCTGTGTCGGAGGTAGAGCGATCGGAATAAGGGGATTATTAAACACGATTCACAACAATTTTTTGGGAACATTTTGATGCTGATGAAAAGTTGATGTCTTGTTACGAGAAACCCAAATGTAAAAAGTTGTGGGTAGGTCTCGACTCCGAAACAGAATGCCCACTTGTATCCTGTGGGACATGAAGAGTGAACTTTATTACAAGCTCCTGGAAACTGGTCAGATGGTGGCTGTGGAATGCTACAGCCAACAACTAAAAAAATTCAAAAATGGAGGTTGATCAGCAAAGGAAATTCACTGTATAACCCTACTAAGTATTCAAAATAGGCTTAAATCTTCCAAATGGTTGAACAACTTATGTAGCATCATTGTTCTTGATTAAATTAAAATCTTGTAATTCACATCAAGAGTTGATAAAATAAATAACGTGCTAAATGTTTGAATTACTATTTCCTTCGAAATTGTTTAGTTAAAGACTTAGATGTCGGGAGATTTTTTAATTAAATTGCCACAATTTAGTGACGAGTTATACCAAACGAAGTTATTAGGTAAGAGAGCCAGGTGAAACGTCTTAAAAATCCAGCAAGTATAGCAGTAGCGATTGCCTAATCTTAATAGCGTCCAAGAGTTTTCTTTAGATAATCACATGCCGTGAATGCTTTCTTTTTAAAATTCGATTCACTGTAATAAAATCGATACTGCATGTTATCAGGTTAAAAGCGCATTAAAGGTTAGCTTATAATAAAACATTTGGCACAATAATCTTTCACATTTGGTGACTATCGGAAACAGGCGTAGGTAATTTTGTAAAGAGTATTCAGATTTAATTTTATATAATTTATTATTTTTGAAGGTTCCAAAAGATTCGCTACTGCTGTATTTTTGGAACTTTATCTAAAAAGTAAAAATTTTTGCAAATTAACCTTTAGATCACAATACATTAGTCTCTGTCAAGCATAATGCCTGGAGTTGAGTAGAGCATGCAACCACGTAAACAGCTTAATGATATGAGGATTTTGATGAAATACTAAATATAGACTCAATTTCAAATTGATATTCATGTGTTTTGAGTTGGTAAATATGATAGATCAAATTCGTGTTAACATTAGTCGATACCTAATTTAAATTTTAGGAATTGTTTGATCGCAATTTTAATCAAATGGCCAGTTATTGTCACTTTTTTATGAACATGTCACAGTATCTCGTTGGATGACCTTAAAAATTCAATTAACTCGTTTTACGCTGCATAGACTTCTCTGGAAATGACTGATTTCATGCGATTCACATCTAAAAGTTGTGACGCGTTCATGCAAAATACCCAAGAACAGGAGTTGAAGCTCGACATTCACTCTTATTACACAACCCTGTTTCTATTGGTTAAATGGTAACATTAAGTGACTTGCAAGCAAAGTGCGTCCACGTATGGCCAGACAAAAAGACACTTAATCCTCCATACTGGGCAAAATACTGCCTATTCCCTTAATATGGAAAAAGTGGAGTTTGTGGATGTGAGAAAATTGAAGGTTCCTCCGTCGACTGCAAGAGGTCTACTTATAGGAGCAAGCATTGTTTTCGGAGTAATCGCTGTTGTAATCTTTCTGATCTGTTGCTTCTGTCGTGTTCGGTCTCAGAATCCAAAGGTTGTAAAGACGGTGAAAATGACAAAGATGCATCCTTGTCAAGACAACCAGAACGTAGGCGTGGACGTAACTGATTCAAACCTTTCCCTTGATATGAAGGTCGCAATGGATGAAGACGCACGTCTTTCGGGAGTTCCAGGGAAGAGTGTTCGATTTTACGATGATGATGATGGTGGTGAGAAACACCCACAATCGAGTGCCCCTAATCCATTGCAGTCCGGACCTGCGATCCCCGCGAAAGTTAACCTGCCTTCTTACATAAAAATTTGGGGGGAACAGGCCTCAAATTTTTATTCAAGTGCTGCACCAATGTAAGTAAAAGTACTTACAAATGAAACCCGCTCAATAATAGCTCATGTTATAAATATTCACTATTTATCATTCATCAGTTGCTAACCTTGTTTTTTCGCATTATTTCAATAAATGGCTTTCCTTCTCACAATTTATTATATTTTCTAAACTAATTGAATGAAACTTATACCTGACTATTTAAATCTCAAGTTATGTAAATTATTTATTATTTTTTCTCAACAAAAATTAACAATACACAAGGGAGACTGGCTGAACATGGCCACTAAATAACGTATCTATTAGTTTTAACAACACATTTTCAACCTTGCTATCCTGCATGGTATTAACTTCCAATTTTATTAGATAACCTCAAGGCTCCTGTGTGGAGTGTGAGCATTTGGTAGAACCACAGGAGTTTGACGATGGTAACAACTGTTCTAGTAGACGATGCAGGTCATTAAATCACCGAAGCTTCCGTTTACCGCCGCGTGCTAAAGCAACTGTGTGGAGCCCTTTAACTCTCCCATGGACAATCCACTGCCTTGCCGCAGATATATTCAGCGACTGCAAAAGCTAACACCTGATTTGCATGGATGGCAGAATCATGTACTTTTAACTGCGCTGATGTTTCTTTGACGAGTATAATTAACTAACAGTCAACTAAAATTGTCTTGAGTCAGTAAAAACTTTGGAAAGAGTTTACTTAAATAACTTTTGGGCAGAGTTAATGAAGTCGAAATAAGAAATAATAAATAGCCCAAAAAAGAAATGTTGAAAATACAACAAAAAATAAATAAGACGTTGCCCCGACCCTTTTATTGCTTCTAAGACAGTTAATAATACTTTTTTTCGCTATTTCAAAGTGTTAATTTCAATCTAAGCAATAAATGTGATATTGGACGATCGTTCAGCATTGACAGTGTTCGGGTTCGTGAATCAGTGAATAACGGCTTAGGAACGACGACTGAAGAGATTGTTGGGCGACTAAATATGGCCTAATAGGTGGTATTTTGCCATTTAAAGTAACCTGGAATGGTTCTGAAACCCACAAATTTCGGCAAAACAAATAATCTTATTCGTGTCTCTACTGCCATTTCTCGCCTCACCTGTGAATGAAATGAACCTATCTAAGATAGTAATAATTGTAACAAAAGTAAGAGGAAAAGTAGCTGGAGGCATGGGAGTGAAAAAGCAAAATCAGTATGAAAGTGCATATTTCTAGCAGTAGCTTCAAGAGGTACTGTGAGCGATTTCCTCAACGCACTGTTTAAATTCGGGCAAGACGGCCAAGTTCGGCCGCTTGACAAGGCATCACCCTTCATTATGACGGTGTTAAGCGACACGTTGAACGACAGACACTGAAAAAGATAATGGAGTTGAAATGGGGAACCCCTTGGCACCCGATGTATTCTCCAAGTCCCGTTCCAACTTATGTTCATTTGCTACATTATTTATAAAATAATTATATTCTATGAAAGGAATCAAAACTATCGACATTTTGGAGATAAACCGCGTAGGTTCTGCAAAGCTGGAATAGTAAATAGTTTGACATATTTACAAAAATAGGTGACTGGTAAAGGACTGACTATTAAATACTATTTTTAATGGGAATACGTTGCATTCTTCTGGTTCCAACTAGGACGGCAAATTTAACCCAATATGAACTGTAACACCTTGAGACTCGAAAAGCTAATCCAAATGGTTGTTCATTGTCGTAAATTACACGGTTTATGGTGACAGTTACAGGACTTATTCATCGTAGAGTCTGTTGAGGGATGGTACTGTGGGGGCGAACCCGAAAAATCAGCAAGCACAACTAAGAGAAAGAAAACTGGGTCCAATATACACACTTATGTGGGATTCTTCAAACTATTTACTTACTTTTTTGAAAGAGCAGAAAGTTGCACTTTTCTGGACCTAAAGCAGATATGATTTTAATGAAATATTTTATAAGCATGAGTGTCGAGTTCAGTTTTTTTGGGAATGTACAATTTAAAATGACAGGCTTTATGCGGCCGAAATTTCTTAACCTTATTTGATTCATTTGACCTGAGGCTTTTTCTGGAAAGCTTTATTTAAACAAGGTGTAAACGTTTCTGGTCGACACAAGCAAGAGGCACCTTTTTGGACTCACTAAAAACTCAACTAAGTCATAATTAGCCGTAACAGAGGAGAGAAAGAGTCGTGTTTTTTTTTAAAGAGAGGAGATTAACGGATAACGGAACTGAAGGCATGTCTCCTTAACGTCATTTCCCATAAGCAGTGTCTTAAGAAAATAAAGATGACAACTGATTATACGAGACCTAATTTTTACAAATCAAGTTTTTTTTAAAGAAAACGTTACGTGGCAAATGCTGATGTAAAAATCTTTTTACGATTTTGATACTGAGGTTCAGAAATTGGACCAGATGAAAGGAATGGAATAGGATGGGCAGTTCGAAGCATTCATTGTGCATGCAGTTGGCACGGTCGTTTACCACTGTGGTTTGTTTTTCAATGCATCATTCTGCGAAATCCCTTGTATAGCTACATGCCGCAGTCACATTCAGTAATAGTCTGTATTTGGAGATCAACACACTTAGAAGGTCATCTCGAATAGTAACTTTTGATTGAAAAATCACAGAAATACGATTTTTTAAACCAACTCCAATATTGCATTAATAAGAGATGCCGTTCAAAGAACGTCAATGTCATTAATTTGCAAAACAGAAAATATGTTATGGCAATCTTATTATTTTTTTGCTGAAAATATTGCCCATTTCATGGTAGTATCAAAACCGATTTAGGGTATTTTGAAATCAAAACACTCATCAACAATGTTGCTTATTTCTATTCTACTTTCAGTCTCCACTCTCTGTGGGCTTTCGTGCGCACTTTGTTCCGTCGTAACTCACCTTCTGTTTTTTTATACATTTATAGATGTTATTCGGCCCCGTGAATCGTCTCGGGAACAATAGAAACGCACAATTCGTCGATTTACACCAAAGAACTTCAACTTACTGTGAACTAATAAGCAATTTTAACTGGTTTTTGTTGAGTTTTCCTTCATGCAGATTTTACTTTGGTATACTTCATTTTTGCATCTGGTTCCATTTTGTAATTTTCGGGTCATGCTCAAGTGAATCGCAAGCCTAAACTATTTTTTTCTATGTTTGGTAATTAGGTGGCATTATTTGACCAAGAGTCTTGTGGACGTACCTAACAGGAAGTAAATACGCAACAAAAAGTCGTTGTTTAAACGCTATATTTTACCAAAACAGAAATAAAAGGAAAAGTTGTGAGGCTTTCAAGGACAGACAAGTGATTTAACAAATTGTCCAACTTGGTACTGTGTAAAATTATTAATTAAATCAAGGGACAGTCGTCACAGAAAGAAAAGCTAATAACTTGAACAAGGACGATCTGCATGGTTTGAACTAAAGGTTTACTTGGAAGCCATGGTTTAGTAATTCTGTCCTTCTTGGGTCACTTAACAGGCTCATTAAGTTTCATTGGTAATATAATGGCTTTTGTAGTGAGACAATTTCAGGGATACTAGTGACCAAACCAATCACATGGACCTCTTCAATGTCTACCCAAACGCGTCTACGCCCAATCCAGATGGTCTTAAATAACACTTTGTTAACTTGTCATCTCCATTATATGCTAACCTGTCTCTTTGGTGACCTTTGTTGTCAGTAGTTAACAATAAGAGGTAAATTTCTGCGGTGTTAAAAGTTCACCTCTTCCTTTGATGTGGTCGGTAAATTAACGCTTATTATTATCAACGTAACGGCCACCTTCGTCAAAACAACTGTGCGAAGACAAAGCATGCAGTTTTTTTAAATAAAATTGATAGAATACCAAAGAACCCTGTTTCTATTAGAGTAAATACATTTCAGTGATTCTAAGTTCAAAGCCAGGGTTGTTAAGGGGTCTTATTATAAATGTGTTTTTTATAGGGGTACATTTAGAAGCTGTCAGAGCACAAGGGAACCATCAAGCTAACTAATTTTACGTGCCAAAATAACTATTCTTTGCAGGCAGAAAACTGCCACGAATTATTAAGCGATCTGAGTAATTGGGATCATGTGAAGATACTAGGTAAGTGTTATTTACTGCGAACAACAACGCGATATATACAAGGAAAAACACCTTGCTTGATTTACTTTACGTTTTTCTTGCTTAAATTGCGCTACTGAACAATGATTGCTAAGACAGCAAAGTTGAGAAGGTTATGTTTAAAGACCCATGGGATCAATTGCACTTTAAATACAAAAGGAGGTTTCTATGAATATATGCAAAGATTTGAATTTTAGTAAGTCTATCGAACCCTAAACACAGCAACTGAAGTAATCAGAAACCACTGCATGCTATTTCTGTTGACATTAATTGTGTTTTATATGTGCTGGTTCAAAGTCATCGATATGGTTGTGGTAGCACATGACTATGCACAGTTTGTTGCAACAAAAGAAAATTTAAGGGCAACAAAATTGCTTTCAGGGACGCCTTCACCCCCGCCGCACTGAAGGTAAAAGCGCGCAATTAACACATTTACCCATCCGTCCCTGATGCGGTTGTATGGGATGTAATCGATTAAAAAGAACCAATGCAGAGCCACCTATCCAAGTAACCATGATCAGTAGGTCTGGATGGGTCTTGGGGTGTATGAATAAGAAAACGTTAACGTCAAATGCAAAATTCTGGTTGGACCCAGCCTTTATTAGAACAGAGGAACACACGGGATTGTTTAACTCAATTTTTAATGTTTAACTAAATTTCAATGTGTGACTAAATGGTGCCAGTGTTTGAATACTATTTGTTTTTGTTCTTGAGGAATTTGGCACTGCCAATGCGTTGAATGCACTGTGTTGGTAGTTCGTAAGTAGGATTATGTTTGAAAGTGGGAAAAGGGGAAAATCAAGTAATCTCGTCTGTGTGAAAACCAGTACAATGGATACGCAGAAGAGTGTATTGTTAAATATGGTCGCGTAATAAAAGGAAATCAAATTTATTTGAAATAACGAAGGTGGCTCGGGGTTTATTTGCCTGAATGAGCAGAATACGTTTAGGAGCCGCCTTGTGAATAGAGCTGCACGATATCACTATCGACTAGTCTGTATTCCTTTTCTAATTAATTCATCGCTAGTTAACACACCACTAGGGTATTCGAGGTAGACCGCCATAAGCCAACTAACAGAATTATAGTCTTCACGTAGATTACATCAGGCAACG
>UXSR01000503.1:0-29584 GCA_900604375.1 Mesocestoides corti
ATGGTGGTGATGGTACATTCAGCGGGGTGATGAACCAGCGGTCTCACGTGACAAGGGGGGAGGTGCGCTGAAAGCTGCGAGGACAGGGTTATTGGACGTGAATCAACACGATTCACTACATAAGGTTACACACCCAATGAAAGGTAGGCTTTGAGCATACTTGACCTTCTCAAGACATTGACCAATCAAAATTCGACGGGCCTGTGATTGGTTAAAGGTAATGTTGTGACTCGTGTTCACTCACGCTCCTTAATCCGGTCGCTCCATCCTACGACACAGGGTCCCCCTTTCCGCAGCATGTCGCCAGTCGTGAGGATCCTCAACTCTACCCTCATTTACACGGTTATTTACCTTGGATTATCCCCATGCCTAGGTCTCGATGTTAGCGCATCTATGGCTCACGCATCTGAGGTTTACATGCACACGCGCAAGCCCCACACACGACACCAACGCGATTGAGATCTGAAGTAAACGGTTGTGTCCACGTCCTCTCCGGTCTTTTTCTTCATCACGGGTATCAGGGAAGCGTAATCAGGCCAGGGTTAATTCCGTGGCCCCGACGTGGTTCAAGATCGCATGCCGGAGCCCACAATAGTAACACCCCACCCCCATTGAACAAAAAATTAAAGACATCGATTCAATTCATATCGGCGTTCTCCAAAATTCATAAAGTAATCAATCGAGGGGAAACAGGTACAAAGGAGGAGGAGGTGGAGGAGGAAGAAGAAACACTACTTCTTCATCCGATGCCGTTGCCTCTTGCCCACACTCTTCCCCACAGACGACGTCCTTGGCAGCTTCTTGCGTTTCTGTTTGCCAGCACCGAGGCTGCGCAGAAGGGCTCTTCGCTCGGCCACTGCGCCTTTGCCCTTCCTGCTCTTGGCGGGCACTCCAGCGCCGAGAGGCATGTAGGCGAAGGGATCCGGCAGTCCGGGCTTCTTCATGTCCCCGCGAGCGCGTGCCGACCTGTACACTGAACCGGAGTGTCGGATTTGATTGGCCCGTTTGCTGGGGACCTTGGTCTCGGCCAATTGCGAAAGGTGGGCGGGCAAGTGGCCGCTGGATCCAGCATCGTCATCCAATAGCCAAGCTGTAGGGAGACACGAGTTACATGCATTACTGATGGGGTGGCCTGAACACTGTCGCTACTTCTGCAGTGACAACCGAATCGTTTTAGACTTATCGAATCCGCTAGACCGGATTGTGACCTACGAATGAATGACATTAACTTCTGGAACCCCAGCCACGGGCACCAAGTGAACTGGCATGTCGGAAGAGAGAGTCGACCAACAACATACCATCATTTTCGGGGTTACCGGCACCATCCTCGTTGATGATCAATTTGCCGTCGGCGGTGGTTGGGAAGGCGGCGGCGCTGGCGAGCGACGTGAGCCGAGCCCGTTTGCGCTTGGTCGTCGCGACACCGCCGTCGCCGCGGTGGGCTGCCAACGCGCGTCTCGCGTGCTGCGCGGACGGCGCGACGGTGAGGTGGCGCGCCAGAGCCTCCGGGTCCGCGAGGTCGAGCACCTCGTCTTCGGCGTCCTCCACGAGGTAAGTCATCGGTTCGAGTCCCGCTGCCGACGACCGGCGACGCTTGTGGCCCTGGGTGCCTTCGCCAGCGACTCCGACACGCCGAGTTGTGGCTGTGTGGAGGGCAAAGAAGTGGAGATTCGGGTCGTGTCAACAAAACTTGTTGCTTGAACTAGGCGTCCCATAATCGGTTGCTACGACTGATGAAGCGGAGGTCAAGGGAAGCGCACATAGTGTGGATTTGGGTATCGATTTTTAAAGCAATGAAGACCAAAAGATTCTGACGCCACTAACGACTGCAATTGCAATTGTCTTAACCACCAATATACCAGAGTCAGCGTGCAGTTATTCCCAATTCGGAGGATTCATGATGCCATGGAATCAATTAAAATCACGAAAATTGGCCTCCACGAGACTAAAATGACGCACTCACACAAAATACGCAACCACTTGAGACATCCCATTTGCCTTTAAAGTCCCTGAATCTAGAACAAGAAATTAACTAGAACCTAGATATACTATTTATCTGAAATCAGTGTCCACGAATTTTGTGTTCTGCGGACGTAAAGGCCTCAATGAAGCATAAAACGGGCTGACAAGAGGAGCACTCGAAGCATCGAGCCAAGAGTACCTTGAAATGTAAAAATTACGACCTGTATGTGCATGAGGCTTCTACGAAAGCACAAAACACGAGGAATCGGACCACACACACGTACCCGCATCGTCATCGTCGCTAGAGCTGTCCACTGCGTCACCGTCGCCGCCGCCACCACTACGGCTTCCAAAGAGACGCCTTGATCGACGACTAAGTCCAGCTACCGAGGCGGCGCGTTCCAGTTCTGCGGCAAGACCTGGTCGACGACGCGGCGGCTCAGGGGCTGCTTTGGTAGCCACCGTCTTTGAAGACTCCTGCGCTGGAGCATTTGCCTCGTCCTCATCACTAGAACCTGCCAAGATCTCGTTGAAGCTGAAGAGGAGAGTGGAAATTCGTTGAGTGACCTGGTCCACTGAAAACACCCAGTTACTGATTCACTCGGAACGCAATTTTCGCCAAGGTGACTAATTCTATTGGCCTGTTTGCCTTGTTTGCTGCTCTCAAGGTCGCCCAAGTCCAAAACAAAATGGGCGCATTCCGGTGTGTTTTGGACGGAGACGGCAATAACTCGCTCGGCGCGAGGTCTTGTCCTTAAACTAGGAACTTGGGGCAAGGCACTATTGTATTGGTCTAATCCGAGCGTATTTTTCGGACACACAAAAAACGATGTACGAACACTGCGTGGCAAATAATAACCACTCACCCCTGGACGTGTATTCGCTTCGAGAGGGAGAGAGCACTGCCGAAGGACTTGAAGGAGGCGCCAGAGACCGAGGGTACCCGACGGGAATGCGCGGAAACGTTGGAAACTCCATCGTCGTCGACGTCGTCATCATCATCGTCATCCCCTGGCAGTCGGTTGGCAGCGCCCTTTTTGCCCTCGGACTTGCGCTTGCGATCTCGCCGAAGTTGGATCTTGGCGCTGTTTCGGATCATCTTGTGGTACTCGGCGTTCATCAACGACTGCAACGCCTGCACGCTATAAGAGGCCCAAGAAATCAGCTAAACGGACCCGCGTGGATACTCTGCGTGCCAACAATTATTCACCAGTATGAAGTGACAAAGGAAGGTTCCTAACAAGAAACCAATTTCAGTTTACTGTTGACAGTTGAATCTGAAGTTTTTTTTCGAAATCTAGCAATCGGCTTGCCTGGTCAAAAATAAAGGATGCTGGCTTGCATGAACCAGCCAAAAAATATAAACCCTTTTCTTTGCGGATTTGTAAGTTGTCCAGTTGACGGCTACAGTCTCACATTATCGATTTTCCGACCGAAACCGCAAGTCACCTGCGAGTACTATTGGCAGAGCTCACGAGTTCCAGAAAATTAAACTAAAGTGCTCCTAATCCGGCTTCAGTGGTGCTATTTTTGCTGAACAGCCGCGTCTGAGACAACTGTAGCCGGCGTTTACAATGAAACAAGACGCCAACTTACCTAACCTTTTTCAGTAACTTCCCCACTATCGCTTTGATTAAAAATCGCAGAGAGCGTTTGTGCGCGGCGTGGACCTTGTGAATGCTCATAACCTGCAAGGTGAAAGGTTTGAGTAAAGCACACAAAGCAAGGCAGTGTTGAGTGCATCGACGACGGAAGCAAGTCCACTCACAATGTCCGACACGTAGACAGAGTGTCCCACAAAGGCGATCAGAAGCCGAGATATCTGAAGACCGAGGCTGGCAAGCTGCTTGGAGGGCAGTTGGACGAGGCTGTGCGAGGCCAGGTTGGCGTTGGAGAGAACCAGAGCGGCAGCCGACGTGTCCTGTCCCTCCTCCGTTGCCTGGAGGTCGGTCATGAGGGAGCGACGCAGATGGAGGTTGGAAAGGAGCCGACACACCGCCTTCGCGGTCACCTCCAGGCGCAGCAGCTGCGACGTCGTGGATGATTTCACGCTCTCCGGCGTCGCTTCCATTATCAACGGCCAGAGACGCGAGAGGATGCCCCGCAGACCCGCACAAGTCTAAATCAGTGAAAAATACCTTTGAGCGGATCTTTGAACTCGTAGAATGCACCTCTCTTCGATGTTGAAAAGGGCCGCTCCAGTAGCAAAACTTGTTTCAAGAGCCGGAAAAAAACGACTAATTCAACGGAAAGCAAAATCAGTTTGTTGTAGCACAGGCGATTATGACAGTGCCTACTTCTGCAAGCCTCCACAACGAAGCTTAGTGAGGAGTCGTGCTTTTTCTAGCCACTGCTATCAGAGCACATACAAACCGAAGCTTCTATTTGGCAGCCTAGGGACAGCGGTTAACAATTGACAACACTAGGGATTCCTCACGCAAACCCCAAAATCATCGCAGACGGAACGGACTCTTCCGCAGAAAATAAACAAGCAAAACCAACCTTTGCGGCAGCAACAGGGTTCATCCCGGTTGTCGTGATCGCAGTGCAGACAGAAGCAATCTCCGTGGGCGCGTACGAGTGCTCCGAGTCACTGCCATCACGAATGCTTTCTTCTTCCTCCTCTTCGTCTTCGTCTTCTTCATCATCATCTTCTTCTTCCTCCTCCTCCATCTTGTCATCGTCGTGTGGAGCTTCGGAGGAAGGCGGTCGCGGTAGACGGACCCCAAGACCTTCGTGCTCCTGCGGGAGACTCCCAGCGCTGGACAGAACCATGTCCACCAGCAACTTCTCCGCCACGACACGAACCACGCTGTTCAGACTGCCGAGACATGGAGGCACCTTCAACGGAGCAAAGAGGTCAAGAGCCACCGGCACTTTGCACAACCACGTCCAATCACGAAGGCGTTTTACTCACCTCGGGCATGAAGGTGTTGATAAAGTCCTCCACGTCGTGGCTCGGCGCCTCAGCCTGGGCCTGCCTTTCGACGTGAGCACGAAGGAGCATCCGGAGGATACGAAGACGCACCTTCCAGGGTGTGCTGGCCACCAGCGTCTTGCGATCCTTCTTGGAGAGCGCGAGGGCGGCCATTGTGGACGAGAGACGGTCGTGTTCTTCGGCCTCCTCCACGTAGAGCAGCGGTGGCGCGACTCGCTGCATGAAGGCGGTCAGGCTTGTCAGGTTGGACGCGACAAAGTCCTTTGCGGGTGGGTTCGAGGAGGCGAGAACTGCCTCCAGGAGGCGGTAGGCGCATTTCTTTATAGCGCGCGATTCGCGATACTCGGGCTGCAGGAAACCAACGATGCGTCTTGTTTATCAAAACTTTTATCTACGTGCTTCTTGTAAATTCTATTGAGTATATGACTTAATTTTCATCGATTTTTCATCACCCGTTCCAACTCTCCACATGAAGTACTTTTTGCTACCAGTGGACAAGCAGCGTTTTTAACTTTTCCCATTTGGTGTGAAAAACGTTTGCAAATTACTGTTTGGATGACTCCTAACTGTCTTGAGTCTTCATTCAGCAGAACTTGCAAATGCGCATCTTCAAACTTTCGCGGCTAGTCACTAAGATGGGAATCACCACTTCGAAAACCCTTGTGGCAATAATAACGCGTTTCATAAGACACTACGTTGACAGCACCGAGAACACTACAAATTGATTCCCTTGTTGAATTTGTTGGAATTCGTGCAAAATGCAGTGCCGCCGAATCTCCTGTCTGTCAATTGCTATCGTCGTAAATTCTGCCATTCTGAAAAGCTATGTAACTCACGCAGACTTGTCGTCCTGGTGTTGTAAAACCTCAGAAAACCACGCACATATCCCTATTTTAGATGCAATTTTTAGCTCGAAGAGAAAAACCGTTGAAATTAAGTCATACACCTAATATTAAGATGGTAAAGCGATTTGTTAAATACAACGGAAAGAGACAAAGCATACTGCAAAGTAGCCCTCTAGGTGGTGAAGAATGGTTTGAATCTGGTCACTCGAGAGGTTTGGCACGATGACGGCTAGGATCTCCATGTAAATTGGCCTGCAAGAACACGGAAGCGTGGTTGGAAGAGGTGTGGTGCAAGCGAGAAACAAGGCCGCCCGAACAAAACTCACTTTTTCGTAGCGACGAGTTTCTTATAGGCCATTTCAGAGGGCACGGAGAGCATCTACAAGAAAGTGGGCGGTACTTAAACATTCTACAACCCTTCAACTCTGCACCTTGTTAACCAATGTGCGGTTTCGCTGTTCCAGCGGTGACGGTGGAGTCTGTGACAAAAACGCCGATGAAACGCAAGAACAAGAATCGAGCATTAGCGGTGGGGACTGTGGTTCCTTCAGCTGCACGCATTTCCACTCGTTTTGCTTTCAAATACAGCAATCACCAAGCTTTATTAGTCATCAAGGGTAACTAGTGGGGTACGCTTTTACTTTGATACTGGAACACGTCAAGTACCTAAAGAGAGGCAATTAATCAACGTGTCGATTGCTTTTATGACCCGCGTTTATACCTCCTTGAAGACGAAGCGAAGCCTCATTGAACGGGTTCGAATCAGGACTACACCTAACAGAAGTTAATTAATTTCCTTTTTTACGTGTAAAACGCAGACGCACTCGTTGTTTAACAATTAACCACGTTACACGAACGGGACGAACGTTTTACGACTTTACCTGTTTGGTCGAATTACATAATAACTATCTAACTACCTGTTAAGTAGTAGGCTTCTAATGTCCAAAAAATGTAAGCAACCGAATCACCTCGACAACTACCTACGGCATCTGCATGTCACTATGGAAACAACCAATAGATGTCCGAAACAGTTATTCGTGAAAAAAAAGTGTTTAAATTGTTGTAAAATCGTCACATACCTTAGGAGTGAGGAGTGGTAAGAATACGGCTAAGGTCGTGTGCAGTTGCTGCTTGAGCTGCTGATCATTGGTCGAATCTTGTTCCTCAAACATTGAGAGAATCCGCGGGACCATTTGCTTTGCCCCAGATCTCATCACGGCAACGGATTCTACAGGGTTCAATAAACCAGAGTCCATGTCAAACACTACGACCACCGCAAAAGTGAAGCCCTAGACCGGTGTGAGGGCCAAACGATCTGGTATGGCTGATGACTAATTCAATTATACTACTTGGGCTTGCCAAACTATCGTGCCTGAAACGCATCAACATACGGAGTGCATATAAAATAAAATCGAGTGCCCGATTGGCTACAAAATCCACCGAACCTTCACTGTCGGCAAAGGCGATAAGGCGTCGGAGGGCAGAGAGTATGACGGGTCGAACGGCCTTGGCGGTGAGGAGGCCAGCAACGAGTCGTCCACCGAGCCCCGAGTCCATGAGATCGGCCCAGCGAGTGGGCGGACGTCGCGTGAAAGCGGTCAGCGTGAACCAGAGCTGACGCGCCATCTGCACTGCCGCATTCAAGATGGCCGAGAGAGGGACAAAACGGCCGCCGCCGCCGCCAATTTGCCGTTTGAACGTCTGGTTGGCCGCGGCTTTGGCGACCGTGACGGCGCGGTCAGCGAGTGGCAGGACGGATGCGTGGAAGAATGCCAAGCTGCAGGAGCGAGCCGGGTGGACACGCGCGATGAGGGGCAGGATCCAAGACCGACGCAGCTCAACGCTGCCCGACTCCAATTCAGCCACGAGGGGTTCCAGAGACAAGGCATCACGAAGGACCGGCTCAATGCCCCAGGATTCCATTGAAGTGAGGATGAATCGATCTAACTCGCCGACAAGTGCTGTCTCATCAACACCACCGGTGTCAACCAGACCCTCGATGCTATCCGTGGAGGCGTCACGGAGGCTTGCCACACGGTTAAGCAGACCGGTCACCTCATCGGGCAAGCTATAATCAACGCTGTTCCCCACAACTGTGGCCATCGCCCAGACGTAAATGAGATGCGAAGCGATGTACAGTAGATTGGGCCACGTCTCACGCCGGGCTAGACTAAGGGCGTTTTGCAGAGAGGTGCAGAGCTCTGATAGAAGTCGAGGTCGTTGGGTGAGCAGGTCGCACGACTGTAATTGTTCATTCTAAGAAGTAATTGTCAAGAGACAAAGTGTCCAAGGACTCGGCAATAAGCACTACTTTCAAAAACCCTACCAAGTAGTTCTGCGTGATGTTGACTAGAAGTCGCTTGACAGAATCACGCAAACTGGGTAGAGGACTGGTAACTACAATGTTGAGTGCGGTGCGAATAAGGTGATCCAAGTGTTCCACCGCAACGTGGGAGGCTGAGAGAGTTGACGTATTGTCACGATTTTCGACTGCCAGAGTTGTTAAGTAGCCAACACCAGCAGACAAACACTCCAACCACGCGATCACGGTTTCAGAATCTTTTTGGAGAGCTTCGCTATCAACAGAAGTTGAGTCACGTGGTCTGCAAGTAAGCAAGGCAGTCATTAGTTTTCCCGCTGTATCCAAAGGAAGAGACGAGTCTTTTACCCTTGCTTGAAACAACGTCCGCAGGCAATCGAAAGAAGACTTGACAACCTTAAAATAGACGCAAAAGCATTAATGTGATCGTAAAGTTTACATGAACCAAACTGGAAGCGTTCACACACATACCAGTGAGTTGTTAAAGGCGGTCAGCTCCAAAGTGCACTCACAGCCAGCCTTGACGTCTTTTTCGGGAACCAGCCATAGAATAGATTTCATAAGATTTAAGCTATGCAGCAAACGGCTACAGGCACCATCTGTTATACGGATAAGGCCAGAGAGATGCCTAGAATTGAGAATTTGATAAAAACAAGATGAATGAAATAGCTGGCACCGTAACGTTTAGACAATAGCACCGACAATTTCAAGTAATTTTCATTAAAAAAACTTACGAGGTCTCCTGTTGAATAAGCCTGCAAGTGTAATTCATTGTTTGGCGGCACACAGGATGAAAACCATCTTCTCGACTTAAGGTGGACGCCAGAAGTTCAGATATAATCCGGTGAGCAGCTTTGCGTAAAGTCGCATTTTCATTATCCGTAAATTGAAGAAGAATTCTAAAATTATGTCGAACAGATTCCGATGCCCAATCTTCTGAAGGCTGTGCGACCAAAACACGGCCAAGGGCAACGAGGAGCTAAGCGATCATGGGCTAAATACAGGATAATACCTACTGATTTGCACATCGACACATCCAATGGTTCTTCCTGCAGTGCAGCAGACAAGACATTTGTTATTGTTTTAGAGGCTTCGCTGCATGTTTTCCTCAAGAGCGAAACAGGTACACTGGAAAGATATCGGTTAGAAAATCCACATACGCTTTAGACACCACAAGGCGCAAAAGATATGCTTCTGCAGCTTTAGTAGACGAATTGGTATTAAGTAAGCTTAACTAAAATGCATTGAGCATGTTATTTCAGGGTAATACCAATGCAGCGTAATACTCTGCCGCAGATTCAGTTCCACCACGCGACTGAATGAGTTTCGTAACCCCTGTAAGAACAGCTAAGACATTCTTCTGAAGTTGTGGATTTGACCAAAGACGATTTAAAACGCGGTTAAATGTTGGGTTTGAGCATCTAGTAACATGCGTTGCCCATGAGGCAAATGTTTCCCCCGACACGCTCATTTTCTCAAGGAGGCCCCCAACCAAAAATAGCACGTGTTGGTGGACAATCGGCAATTGGTTGTAGAGTCGGCTACAGCAGTCCCAATGCTAATTCCGATAAATATAATAATTCATAAATTTCATGTTTATACTTAAGAAAATCTACGTGACGTGTTTTTATCTGGTGCTAATTTATGACTCTAAACCCTAAAATTTAACCTTGTTACAAGCGCTTGTAACTGAAATAAGATAAATTTTGGCCATAGTCAAATATCAAAACTGTAAATTGCTATCTCATTTCTTAATCTAAAGGTATTTAGGTGACTGCAGATGCTGACGAGAAAATTTAGGCAATGAAAATTTGTAGGAACTGAGAGGATCATTTTACGGAGTGGTTTTCAGAACATATAAAATGTGGTAACCCTGATTTGCAAAAATACATCTGCACAATATTTTTATTCCTTTTCTTATCAATAGGATTTGCTGCCTAGCAACACGTAAATCGGCCATGAAACTTTAAAGAAATGAGCCAAACATTTTGAATTTGCTATTACTACATCTTTTTTTTGTCAAAGCGACTATTGGGTCGATTTCAGAGTAGAACAAAATGTCGAGACTTCAAATTGACGCTTGCTACACGTAACTATGATAAATTAGTGTTTCTAGAGAGCAGATGAATATCCCTGATGACTGACTAATTTACTATTCTTGTATGATTGCACTATTTGACACCAGTATATGAGTGATTAATTGGAATGACAGTAGAATAGATGTATATTTATTTGGTTTATGGATGCAAACGGGAGTAGTTGCTGAAAGCATGAAATCAAACCCATTCCCTTCTGAATATTTTGTAATGCCACCCAATAATAATTGAGATACTTGGCAATTAACTACAATTCTTCCTTAAATGTGTGTGTGCACTTTTCCTTGGAGATTGGCTGTCACAGCGTTAACCTAAGAGCAAACATTCATCATCGAAAATTTCTTGATACATTTAGCTGCCTTTTAGGGTGAGTAGTAGAAAAAGACACGGTGGCTATGGCATGGTCAACAGGCTTCCGGTATAAAATTTCGTGAACAATCTGATGATTAAGAAAATGTGAAAAAGTGGCCATCGTGGTCAATTGCTCAGTATCTGTGTTTGGTTAGGATCCCATGCATTCATTGAGGTAAAAGAGCCATTTTTGTTGGATAATAGGTATTGCCAAATGAGAAAAAACTATTTATAAGACATCTAACAGAAACAAATGGGAGAAAATTAATCAGACTCCTCTCTCTTCCGTTTGACAATAAATAATTATTTTTCAATTAGCCACCCATCCACTCGAAGAAATATTTCATGGATCTGCTTCATGTATGTCAATGCTTTTGATAAAACTACTGACATTCATTGTCAGCGATCTACATGATCACTTTTCATGAGCTTAGTCTGTCACACATCTTCATTGTAACAAATGTTTCCTCGCATTGATAACGTCAATACTCAGCAAGAGCAAGTCTCCTTTGATAATATTTATGTGATCAAGATCATCTTTTGCGAATATTTTGAATAAGATGTCTCAAACCAAAAAGCAAAATGAGTGCAGGGAAAAGTCAATTTATATGAACATAGAGAGTTTAAGTACAAATCGTACTTAGATTCAATCGTAGAACCTTTTAATAGTTTTTATGACTGAAGCTACAAAGGCACTCAAACATTCTGAAGTCAGTGGTTGGTGACTAGATTTCAGAATTTTCATGTTGCTGGCTTGCAGTTGAACAATGTTTACGAAAATTCAATGGGCGCTTACGATCCCTATGAGATTTGGACTGCTCAACTAGAGTAACTAATTTTCGAAATTGCGATCATGTGTGGAAGCATTTTTACGAGGCAACCCAATGCTTAGGGGACATGATAAATCAATAGCCTCGTGAGAACAGAGCAGTGACGTTGAGCAACCTAATGCGCGCTCACCCATCTTATTTTGTGGCTATTTAAACCATCTAGCTCCTTTAATGCCAAAATGTGCATAACCGTGTAATTACGTTTTCGGATATTTTCAAGCAAAATATTTGTTTTATCGCTCTAAAATGAATTCATCTGTGTTGAAACGCGCGCCATTTGAATCACGCACGCCGGTTAGGCCTATTCTTTGCCCCCCTCTTTCCTCCTGCACTCTCGCCTTCCTCAAGGCACGCCCGTGAATCTGAGGGCAACGCCGACCCCCCACACGGTAGTATGGAATACATCCGGTTCTTCCAGTTATCCTTCTATCGTGGGCCTGGTAGCTAACCATGATTTTGTGGCTACCTAAGAGGGACGGGCTAACAGTCATCTACCTATTTAGGTCCCCGCTCGCTGGGTGCATTACAACACATTAATTAAAATGCCGCCCCTCGCGTTTTGGCTGCTTTAAACACAACGACACATTACTGACTGAATGATGGTAGATCTTTAGCTACTTAAATGTGAAGAACTAATTTTTTTATGATATTTCACCTTTTGTCCACAATTTAGAAGCCCAGGTAAACTGATGTCGTCCAGTGCTTGAAATCGTAGGTTGGTACACACCAAATGAACGACGATCTCTCTTGTTTATTCTCTGTCTTCATTCCTTAGAGCCTGGCCCTCGCACACTTGTAGAGGTTGTATTCTGCTAGCTATCTTGGTCCATTTGAGCTGCAGTGGAATCGGAAATCTCTTCACGAACGCCACGCGACTTTTGGAAGAATTCAGTTCGGAAGAAAAGTTTACCTGGGTTCGGATCGCTTAACAGGCTTGCATCTGTTGGCTTAACTTGACCAAGTCTGAGATTTCATTGGCTTTTTGTAGCGGTCCACAGCTATAGTTGGAAGCCCGTCAAAATCTTTCCTGCTGCAACATTTCGAGTTCTACGCGTTGTTCAACTTCTAACAGGCGTATATTTACTAATTCAATCAGTATAAGATAACCTCCTGTTGGCGAATTAGCCGAGAGGACGGGCAGAGTACGTATTCATCCTTATTTCCGCTCTTAGAACAACGAAGAAGATCCGGAAGGTAGAGAACACATATCGACTGCTGAAGAGCGAAGTGAACAGTATTCTAACGTAAGTCAGTGCAGTAAAACAAGAGTTGCGGGAATAACACGACAATATATCGCAACCTACTACCCCAATTATACCCATAACTGAGTTATTGAAACCGTGTACTACAGCCACAACAACGAATGTTTCAACGCTCTACCCATTAGGTCATCGCACACCACCGTGGCCTGTTCTTTGTCCTCCCGTCTCCGACCCCCATCCAGCACCTAAGGGCATGCGGATCAACCCTAATCCCCCCTACGGTCACCTCCCTCCTCACGTTCTGCCAAACACCCGGTGTAGCTGTTTTGCCTGATCGTTTGGTTGTCGGCTCTCCTCTACAATCCTCCGCGGCTACTGTTTGCTTTTACCACATTTGATCACACCAATTAAACACGGGCTGCGACTTAAAGAATAATGTACAGCTAGGTCTGACAGCAACGGCCGTTTTTAGGCAAGCACGGAACACCCTATAAACCGGCGCCGGGTTGGTCACATTCTCTGACCTTTTGTGCATGGCTAGTGTTGAGGCCAATGCACGTGACCTCATTCGCAGTTATTCAGAACGGCCTTTAAACTCTTAGCCATTTGACGACCAATCGCGAATTGAACGCCCTTGTCGTAATGCCAATTGAAGCGCGACCAACTAGTCATGTTTGACGTCTGTGATTTACATTAGTCACCGTTTTTTGTAATTTCAGTTCAGCGCACAAGGCAACGCTCGAGGAATCCAAGTCAAAAACCCCACCCCCGGCACTGCAGGCGGTCTTCCACACTCCCATAACCTAGCCTAACCATTACATTCTTGCCCCAGGCGTAGGAGAATGCCATTAACCACCGCTTTTTCGTACCTTGCGGCAATTGAGTTAAACACTGCTGCTGCTACAACGTTACTATAAACCTAGTTGTCGCAATATAGCCCACCGTCGACTGCCAATTGGGGAAGAGCCAACACTGGAGACAACGCTTAACAAGGGACACAGCGAGACAGAAGGCAGAGGCGTGGTAGTAAAAGATTTTTACTTCTTGATAAGAGCAAAACCCGACACAGTTGAGAGCTGTGTGTACTCACTTGTAAGAGCCTCGTAATATGTAAAGGTTTGGGCGGAGGGGGCGGGGAGGGACGGGACGGGGGAAGGAGGTAAGTGAACTTGACAAAAATATCCAGAACCCATACGATTCAGGCCGAGGGGGTGAGTACAAAATGAAAGGACAACAGGAAGGAAGGGATTTGGACTATACACAGGCTGGGCATTCACAGCCTTGCATAAAATTTGCAATTGTTGTTGTATCATCAACGTAATTTTCTTATGCAATAGAAGTAGGGGTAGTTTGGGCAGTAAAATCGCTAGTTCTTTTTTTCGAGTCTTAAATTGAGTTAAAAAGACAGTGTGTGTGTGTATGGGCGCGCAAAAGGTGTGAGAACAAAACACGTGTTGCTATTGTACGCGTATGTATATATCACATGATCGGAGAGAGAGCCAAGGGAGTGGTTAAAAATGAGGTGAAATACGGGGGTCTATACAGAGGCGAGATCAGCAGGAGGCGACGGAAGAGAAGGAGGAGGAGCTGTACAGAGATCAAGACAGTTTTGGGAAGGCGGGAAGATGGTAGCCGGCGGCGGCGACGGCAGCAACTACAGCCGAGTTGTCGAACTGCGGTGGGTAGCTGGATGTGGAAGCGGGTGGCTGGGAGGACGGCGCCTGCACCCCGGAAACACCACCACCATCACCCATGTACCAATGCGAGGAGGAGGTCTGGGGAGTCGGTGCTGCCGACAGTTGTTGGTGCTGCGATGACGAGTAGTAGACAGCCGCCCTATCGATTGCACTCAGGGGCATCGGGACGTGATTGTGCTGCGAGTGGTACTGCTGAGGGTGCCACGGATAATGCCCAAGCACTGTGCTGTCTGCATGATGAAAAGAACACCACAGTCGACAACCAACCTCACAAAACGTGCGCATGAGCCTCGGATATACACTTACCACCGATGTGGGTGGGAATGGAGTAGTGTGGCTGCTGGTGAGCCTCGTTTATGTGGCGATAGACCTCGCGACTCGATGCCTCCATCATGTCTCGATAGGGTGGAAAAACTGGTTGATGCTGGTGCGGCTGCTGATGATGATGGTGTTCCGCGTAGTCACGAGCACTTTGGTGGTGTTGGTGGTGGTGAGGGGGGTATGATTGCAGGTAAGGCGAAGTCGGCGGCGGCGGTGGTTGGTGTTGCAGCTGCGAATAGCCCCTGGAAGACACAGCGGACCCGGCGGCGCCGAAGTTATTGAAAAGCGAAGACGACAGCATGGCCTGCATTGCCGCGGGCTCGATGTTGCCAACGTAGGCGGCGGCCGCGGCGGCTGCGTACGCAGCGGCTAGTGCCTGTGTCTCATGAGACGACACTGATGGGGCGTTTCGAAGGTGACTGGAGGGTTGGGCCACTGTCTGCGAATGATGCTGCTGCTGAAGGTGTTGGTGGTAGGCTGACGACATAGGGGTCGGTGGTTCAGAGGCGACAGCTGGACTCCGATTACAGTCAACCTGGACAAAACACAAAAAACCGACAGGTGGACTGGCGCGACTTGGCGAAGGCGCTGTACACATGGGGAACCACCAACCAACAACGAACTTAATCTTTAAAATACTGTCGCGAAAGACGTTTCCAGGCTTCATCGACAAATTACACGAACTCGAGGTGGGAATCACGCCCTTGACACAGAAATTGAAACAAAAAAGCCTAAATGAAGTACCTTATTGGAGTACGGCGTCGCGGGCTGCTGGGGTCCCCGCGTTTTTTCCCCGTCGCCAGCCTCAACAAAGGGCCGGTGCGAGTGCCTTTGGTAGAAGCCGTCCATTAGGGGGGCTGCTTGTACGTGTTCGTGAGTCGCAGCGCCACCACTACCACCGCAGTTGCCTTCGGCCTCACTGGTAGTGGTGGCAACAATAAAAGGGGCCGGCGGGGAGATTGTGCTGGGCGCGGGGAGGCTGCAACTGGCTGTGCTGTTGCTGCTGGTGCTGCGAGCGCTGCTCGCGGGCTGCTCGGCTGAGGTTCTCGGGTGGTGGAGGCAGGAGGAGGAGGGAGTGGCGGCGGTGGCGGCGGAGGTGGTCGTGAGGTCACAGCGTAAGGGACTAAAAGGAGCCACCGGCGCAGTCGAGGAGACAGCGGCACCGGCTGTTGGTTGGTGATAAAACGATGTCGCAGTTTGTGCGGGATAACTAAATTAGTGCTCAAGACGTCAACTGCGCGGACACAAAAGGGATACTAGCATAAGAATAGAATTAGAGGCTTGTGTACGGGTAGTGATGGCAATTTTCAACAAGGCGAATGTGCTCGCGAAGCTATGTTGCACTAAAAAACGTTGACTTTGGCGTACTGCGCACAATTCTAGAGCCACCTTGAAGTGCGTCACATTTAAAGGCCGTAAATTAGGTTGGGTGGGGAGTAAGTTGTGTACCTGGCAGTGGAGAGTTCTGGATGAATCTTGACGGAGGATGGCCGACTAGCAGGACTAATGCCGGGCTGCAGAACCTGTTGGTTGTGGTAGGACTGCCCCGAGCCAATGTTGGACTGATGATGCGTCGATTGTGACCCATTGATCGAGGGCAAGCAGCCCCGTGTGTTGGTGGGCGGCAGCTCGTCCGAGGAGAAAGACGAGTCCCTGTCATCCTCGTCTATCACTTCCCCCGCGGAGAAGAGGGCTCTGTTCCGCACCACTCGCACCCGCGCCTGGTTCTTGTCCACAAATGTCTCGGCCACCGGTGCGATGGAGAATTGTGGACCCGGTGTGGACTCATTGACCTCCTCCCCATCTTCTTCTTCTTCCTCCTCCTCTTCTTCGGTTGCACATTCGCTCACACTCACAACCCCCTCTTCCTCGTGGTCCTGAGCATGATCGTTGATCCCCGTCACCACCTGACCATGGCCCGCAGCTGAGTCGTCTTCCTTGGGGAGACGAATAACCACGCGGATGCGGTTGTTGGTTGGAGTTGGAACTTGAGGAGCAATTGGATTCACGGGTACTGGCGGCGGCGGTGGTGGTGGTTCAATTGCCGTGTTTTGAACTGACGTCGAGCTGCTGGTCCTACGGAAGTTACCACTCCCTCGATCCGACTTGCCGGAGAAACCGCCACGTTTTCGCGGAGGTGATCCGAAACCCAAGCGCCAGGGACGAGTCTACAGGACCAAGCAAATAAACCAAAGTCACATGCACGAATCCAATTTCCCAAACTCAGAGGCAAAGAGAACACCTACGGTTAGTTGAACGGAAAAAAAAGCGCTGGAATGAAGGCCTTTTGTCTGGGAGTTGACGCGGATATGAAAAAAAAATCCTTCTGTAAGAAAATAACAATGTAACATGCCAACTGCGCGTCGTGTGGGGCCGATGGCCTAATCACATAGGCTGTCGACTTAAGGTGTACACACAGGCCCTTTGATGACCACGAGCGACACAAACACCTGGCACAGCCTACACTCGACGGTACTTTTTTTTAACAAATAGCGTTGCCAAAACTGGCTTGGCCATTTTCTGATGTGTGTTTTGAATCGCGCGCATTCACGCTAGTTAATCCGATCGGTCTAATCTTTCATCTTTTTTTTAACAAAACGCCATCAGCCATGGGCGAACCTCGACTCACGGGGGATTAGCGCGGGGGGAGGGATAACACGATGTTAGCGCACCTATGACTCACGCCATTTCATACCTCTGAGTCGTAATTACACACACACGAACGTCATACACGACACAACAACTGGGTTAAGCTATCTGAAAAAAAACTGTCTTAGTCACCCTAGCGGAAACGTGTTTAGGGGGAATGGGTGGTGGATAGTAGGGTGCTAGGATCGATTAAAAGGGGTGAAAATGAACGTAAAATTGTGATCTACAAAGTATACGCAAAAATGATTTTGACTAGGCTACATAAAAGATGTATTTACACCAAGAGTTCGGGCACAAACCACGCGAATTATCTACGACAAACAGAGACTGACCAGTAAAAAAATGATGCCATCCACACATGCAACGCTTAGCAAATTTTATGGGCGGGAGAAAACATAGGGGAGTGATAGCCGAACCCTCGGTAACGCGGCAAGTGGACAGAGGAACAACACTGCAAGCAGCACTGGCGGTAGCAGCAGCGGCGGCGACAGGAGGCTGAGGGCTCGCCTTAAGGCACTGGCGCGGTTGCGAGTGTGCTTTAATCACTCCGCCCTTGCACCGCGCAGGCGCGCACACGCACAGCCTCTGGGATGCCAAAACCGAGCGCGCACACACACGCAGAACACCATCGGGTGTGGGTTTTGGTGTAACAGTGCTGCGATAGCCCGCGTGCACGCAGAGTAAACGTGCGTTGCAAAAAACGCCCCACAGGCATTGCAGTTGCCACAAGTCGCAAACCCTTATAACTCATCGCCTGCTTCCATCCCGGCTACAATCTGGCCCAGTAGTACTAGGTCGGTCGATTTATGGTCCACGTTATGAAAGAATACGTCTCTAGGACAAAAGGAGCTCATTAACACACCTCTAACGAATGACGGCGGCTGGTCTGGCTGGCATGCGCGCGCGCGCACACGCACCGACGCACACCCCCTGCTTATCGATTTGCTTTCGCGACTTGGCGCACGTGACCGGCACGTGCCTGCGGCGCGGACGAAATCGCGGCGGTGTGACCTTGCTGCACGGAGGTGTCGCTGTTAGTCACGCGCGCCCGCCCGCCCGTCCTCTCGCTCGCTCTCTCGCTGAGCCCAACTGTCTCTCGCCGCTGACACTAATCCGGTGCCGCCCTGACCTTCCACGCGCACACACACACCCACCCACCCCCTCCCCCCACCCCGCGCAAATTTCAGTTCAGTGGCGTGATTGAACGCGGGTTTGTGTGATACGCGTGCGCCCACAGGACGCTGCTGCCGGGTTTGTGGGATGACGAAATTTCGACATCGAAAAAAAAGGGGGTGGATTAGCTGTGACGACTCGAGCCTCTAAACTCAACAAAAAAAATAGGTACAGCGCCCTGCGCGCTACGGGGTTTCTCGTGGCGTGATCCCGAGACACATGGGACGAAGGTCGACGGGGCGTGATTGGTGCGAGATGATACATCCCAAAAACTGGGCAATGGCAGCCTAGTTTTTGGATAAACTGAAAACAAGCATGAAAACGCACCGTTTTGATGGCACTACTGCGACGATCCTCCTTGGAGGAGGAGAAGAATTTCTTCGACAAGGCCCCTGTGCCCGCTGCCGGAGCAGAAGTGCCCGAGGCGACTGCAGACGACACCCGGGCGTTTGCACTGCTGCTGCTGCTGGTGCCGCCGCCGCCGGTGCGGAAGCCGCCCCTGCCACGCCTGCCCGCTGCCCAGATAGGCGGAGCAAAGGTTGTCGGTCGTTTGGGCGGGGCTGTCGGGGCGCTGTTGCTCGTCTTGTGGGGAGGAGCCTGGGGCGCGGACACTGCCTCGGTGCGAAACATCCCGCCGACACGCGACAACCGCAAGATGGTGGGGCTTCTGAATGTCTTGCTGTTGGCAACCGGTTCCTCCGAATGCTCGCGCTTGCGTCTGCGTTTCTCCCCCCTACTTTTATGACGCGACTTGACAATGGGAAGCTTCAGCTTTATGCGTATCGGCTGACGCGACTCGGTAGGGGACGCGGCAGTGGAATTGTCCGCATGCGCTAGGCCATCCGCCAACGATGAATTACTCGGAGGCTGGGGAAGATCGATAATTTCCATTAGTGGAGGCAACTGATGCGACTGTGGCGGGGGACGCGGGAAACACGAGGCCACGGCTAGCGCCGAAGGTGGGGTAAAGTCCGCGTAAGGAACAGTTCTAAACTGCAACGGAGAGTGTTCTCGAGGAGCTAGACTTTCATCAGTGGTTACTTGCTGCAGGGTGTCGACAATTTGCATCTCGACCGCGTGGTGAAGGTGAGGGGACAGTCGGCTCGGATTCACTTTGTGCCGACGATACGGGTGGCTACGTCGACTCGCCTTTGAGCGTGGCCTCGGGCTACTTCCGCCGGTGTCACAAGTGTCGGAGTCGGCAGACGAAACGGTAGACGCTACTCGGAAGGGAGTGGGGAGTTGACCGTGTAAATCTCGGTGCTGGGTCTCCGCGGCCTTTGCAATCTCAGAGAAGGAGGTAGCCGGCAAGGTAGTGGTGGTACTGGCGCCAAATATGCGAGAAGACGCCCTTGCAGCGAGGGAGCTGAAACTTGACGACCGGAAGGCGGCAGCACCGGCAAAGCTACCAAATGTTTGACTGCTCGGAGAGGTAAGACTGATGGGAGGCTGAGGTGGGTTCGGCGAGTCACCGAATGCCGGAGACTTTGTTGGAGAAATAAGAGGAAAGCCTCTGGTTTGATTTGCCTCGCAATTCGAGATCACCGGCACTTGCAAACCAGCAGCAAGAGGAGAGGGTGAGAGCGGGGCTGCAAACCTGGGCGGGAAAAGGTTCTCGGAGAAGGCCAGTCCTTTGGAATCGCGGAGCCAGGCGACCGGAGAGGTACTGCCCTCGGTCGCTTCACTATCACCGTCATCGTTACAATCTGCTTTTTTTGCCTGCGAGTCCTTTTCACCATCGCGTATCGAAGCAATCGTGGAAGTTGGCTGCGTGGTGCAGGTGAATTCACCAAAAGATGGCAATGACATTGAAGCGGCAAATTTGGCAAACGCAGTGCCGTTTCCGGGTAAAGCAATAGCCGGTGTAACGGGGAGGTTGAGCGCTATCGAAACGGCAGTGACGGTAGCAAGCAGCTCAGGTGATGGTGGACTAGGCGGGGAATCCGCCTCGACAACGGCATCGCCATTTATTTTTTCAGTGGGGGACTCCGAGTGAGTGGTTTTATCCTCCGCGTCTTTTTTGTCGTCTTCGTCGTCGTCCTCCGCGGGGAAAGTTTCCTCGGGATCACCCCAGAAGGACTGATCGGAGGTCAGAGCTGGATGATCCCTCAGTTCCACATTGAGCTGGATGTTCGTATTGGGCAGTGGAAGGTGCACATTCGAGTCTCTGGAGAAACTACAGAGGAAAGCAATCAGGATGCACTCCAGTGTACACGTGTAAATTCCACACGCTCCTTGTAGGTGTCGCAGCAAGCCCTGAGAGCTACTCGCATTACACGCACACGCACACACGCCCTTTTAATTAAACAGCGTCCGTGACTAACGCACATCAAGTCACTTACAACGCACCCAATTACCTGCCTACTTGCATGTACACAAACACACGCACACACACACACACACACAAGCGGAGGCAGGTGACCTTAGCACAAAACCCCACACAAGCCAGGCGTAGAAGTTCCAACGGCTAGCAAGGTCAAACATCAATTAAGGACGCTAGTTGCATACCCGAAAAAGCGATGCTAACGCATTTCCTGATCCACGTGGAGTCTTCCTGCGTTAAAAAAGCCACCGATGAAAGAATTTGGCATGCTTACTACTACAAAATTTGTCAAAACAAGCGCTTAAAGCCGAGCTGCAAACATGGAATACTAGGTACTCACCCGAACGACGTTGGTCGCGAATAGAACATAGTCCACAGGTTCGAGGGAGTTGCGTCGGACGCCGAGACGACTGGATCTTTAGGCGGTGAAGATGGCGAGGCGGCTGGTTCACCCGAAGAGCGCAGACTAGGTCTTCCGCGTTTTCGCTTGGGTGTTGTTGGCGTCTCAACGGTGCACGCGATAGTCGACTCCTCCACACAACACTCAGTGTGCTGCGAGGAATCGAGCGACAATTTCGAAGATCCCGCATCATCTGAGTCCTCCAACACTAAAGCACCGCTTCGACGCTGTGACGCACGTTGTACTCGATCGAGTTTTTTAAGATCCTCTCGTGTTGTCGGCGCTTTCAGGGGTGATATATCCTCACAGGAAGCGTCTTCAGCGTACACAGGACTGTCGTCTTTCTTTGCCGCTGCGGCGGACCGAAGCTGCCTTGGCGACACCGGTGTGGACGAGGCATCACCCTGGCTGCGTCTGCGGGGCAATATAGGCGGTGAGAGCAAAGAGGAGAAGGATTGTCGACGAGTTCGCTTAGTGCGAGGAGTCGAATGTTTGGGGTACTTGATAGGCTGCTGGGGAGTAGGCGATAGACTAGTGGCTTTAACAGCAATTGATCGAGAGGAGCGACGCGGACCGTCTGCACTTGAAGCCGCGTGAGTCGCCAATAGCAACTGAGGTGACGATGGAGGGTCCTTCGGTGAAAAAGGAGGCGACTCATTTTGCTCCCGCTGATTACGATCATTACGACTCGGCAAGAAGTCTAGCTCACTTCCCGAGTCATCTTCTGCATCCTCATCTTCATCCATATTGTCTGTTTTGGGTAAACCTTCAGTGGGGCTTGAGATCTTTTCGCCTTCACCGAACAAACTCAGTTCAGCAGCCTGCCTGTCGGTGACGGGGCTAGCACTTGGAAGGTCACTACCCACTGACAACTCATGAGGTAAAATTGCCTCATTGAAAACGACATCTTCGATAACTTTTTGCTCAACAACTTCAGGACTTGGAGGCTTGGAATTTGAGTTAGGCGCCTGTTTAGGCGCAGAAGCGGAATTTTGAATAAACGGAGCACCGTCGCAGCCACCTCCAACGACAGATACACCGTCATCACCCTCAATATCATCCGGAACGCGGGGAGGAGAGCAATTTGATGGGGGTGGTGAGCCAAGAAGTTGGAGCGCCTCGTCGAATTGCTCAGACGTGGTGTAGTCACGAGGGAAGGGAAAGAAGGTGTCGTCGTCTTCAACCATATCGGCGTCACCAACCACCGCGTCGTCAACATGTCTACCGAATGACAGCTGGAAGAGGTCCGCCATTGCCACCTGAGAGACCTCCATTTCGTTGACACTTCCCTCCTGGTCATCCTGCGGCCCAACATTCGGCTGGTCTTTATTCTCAACAGGGTGAGACACTAAACTGAGTGAAGCGCCGAGGGGATTCTCCTTATTGGCCATTTCCGCATCTAAATCGTCGGCTTGATTGACTAATGAATTGAGGAAGGAATCCGTTACATGGGTGGTAGTTGCATCCAAATCGGTAGAGTCGGGTCCGAAAACGGAATCCAGATCTCTGACTTTCTGCGTCACAAATGTGAACGCAGCTTCCGTTGCCGCCTTAGAACACGAAATGGGGGCTGTCTCGGGCATCAAAGAGGCATCAAAATTGGCAAAACTTTCATAAAGGCTCTGTGAAAACTCGTGCACATCCGCAGCACTCGCGTCCACAATGGCACACGGGCCCGGATTGGTGGTAGTCGATGGAGCAGTTGTGCGCGGACCTAACAATGAAGCAACGGGCACGGACACAGCCGACTGGTTGTCCCCAACACCATTAACCGAGCTCACTAGAGCCGCCTCAGCGAGCAGAGCATCAATTTTGGCATCTCCCGTGCTAGTCTGCTGGTCACTTGGTACAACCGATTCTTCAATAAGTGGTGATGCCTGTTCACCCGGCTGCTCTTCGTGCACAGCGTTTGAGGGGGGTCGGGAGATTGATGAAGACTGGATAAATTCGCTGATTACGCCATTGGTTTCATCGGTTACTTCAACAGTTGACGTGGCGACAGCGCCTGCACCCGAGTCCACGTCTGCGGGCAGGCACATAACTTGCTCCCCACAGGCTACACGCATTGCAATATTTATGATATCGTCATTATCCGAGGCCACGTCAACACCGCTTCCGTCATCTTTCAAATCAACCGTAGCCACGGGCTGTGGCTGCCCAATAAGGCTTGGGTAAGACATGTAACTTGATCCATCACTGGCGAGGTAGAGTTCACCGCCGTTGGCTTGCAAATATTCCGTAGGCTGGGCAGAAAACGGTTGAACGTATTCACCACCCGGCACACTCGTCTGATAACTTGGCAAGATGAACTGCCCATTTGGTCCTGCTCCGTTAGCGAAGAAAACCGGTTGAGTAAAAGCTTCGTTACTTCCGTCGGCCGGAACAAGGAATCCTGACTGGTACGGATTGCCGCCGCCGGCAATAAGTTCACCCGATTCCGGGGCTTCAGGGGCCTTTGCATCAGCGGGCAGAACTCCACTAATCGGCATTGGGATGATACCGTTGGAGGTACTCACAAAAAATGAACCAGGTGGGGCGAAAAACTGAGGAGCACTTGGTCCCGATTGCACCATGGGTTGGATGAAACCACCTGTAGAGCCCGCATCGGCAGGTATGAGGGCGCCCGATGTGGGGTCGATGATGTATCCGCCGGAGGGTGGGGCAATAGTAGCGGTGGCAGGAGCAGCCACTGTGACAGGCGGTGGCAGAGAAGTACTCGGGTTTTTTCGACGACTGCGGTTACGCAGGGGAGAATTTGATGCGTTGGGCTTCCGAAGGATTGCCGCAGCGTGCGGCTTACCACCAATAAAGGCGACAGGCGTGCTTATAGGGGTGCTGGCTGGGGGCATAGTGGAAACGGAGGTTGCCTGGGTCAGGGGAGTTGGTACAACTGGGGATGCGAAAATCTTTCTTGCGGGCCGGCTGCCAGTTGAGCGTAGCGAAGTAGAAACCGAGGTGACCGGTACGGTGCCTACGACAGAATTGGAGGGTTTGGGAGCGATCGCCCTCATCTTTCGAGCTCCTGATGACGATGATGATGAAGAAGCTGACGACTTGAGACCAATGGGAAGAGCGGGCGGGATTGGAGCTGTAACGGATTTGACTATCGAATCAGTAGTCATTGTTGAAGCAGTGATTGAGTTTATTGGTGGAGGGGTTATTGGTATGATGATAGGTCCCCCGTTGTAGGACGCACCGCTTTCAATGGCGCTTGAAATGTTCTTCAATATAAGTTGCGTGGGAATGCTCAGGGTGACTTGTTCACCGGCACGAGCTCCCTGAATTGGCATCACACGCAGCACCACGAGCGGTTGATTCGGTAGCAGAACGTGAACCGGACTAAGTTCCCCCGCAGCATTCAAAACACTCAAGCTAACTGAGATGGTTGAGGTGAGGGGTGTAGTAGGTGCAACAACAGGGGGAGCGGATGCAGCCCATGATGAAGTAGGCAGGGCAACGGAACACGGCATCACAGTAGACTCAGTAGGTGGAGAGATCAATTCGTTGATTGGCTGAGGGTTATCTTTGGGAGGCTCTTCAATACTGTAGGGAAAAAAACGGAAAGCGTGGTCAGAAATGTGATTCGAAGAAGAATAATAATAAATCGAAATTGATTATTACGTAGAGGATGGGGAAGTTTTGGATTCGTCAACCTTATCCGCCAGGGGATGAGATTGAGCGGATGAAGAGGAGAGGGCAGAGGGAGGGCAAACGTCGGTCACCCCAAGCGCCGCTGATGAGTTTGTTGGCAGAACGGGGGCAGCAGCTGCTGTGGTCTCAGACACAACAGGCTGGGAAGTCTCAGCATTGGCTTGAATAGAGGATATCATGGAGTCATTGCCCTCTGGTAGGGACGACAATTCGGTGGGGCCGTTAGTAGTCGTTGTCGACGAGGTGGCGGACTGTGAGACAGGAGGATTCACTGAAGACATGCTAGATGTTTCAGGTGTCCGCCAAGATGTAACGAGGTTAAAGATTTTAGCCAAATCCCCTAAAACAAATCTCGGAGGTTACTTAAGATGGTCATTTTAAGTAGTAAAGACTAATAATGTTACTTACGAGCTTTAGCAGCTTCTACAACCTCGGCTAAGACTTTATCTTGGTCTGGATCTGAGTTGACGGCAGTAGAGGACGGAGTTGTTGTATCAGGTGAGGTGTGTTCCAGGGCAGTGGCTGCATCACCGCAATTCACCTCCTGTTGATTCGAATCGCTGTCACCAACTGTGTCTTGTGGAAACAGAGGTGATCTTTGATCTGGACTTTTGAAAGCTAAAAAAACAAGTAAGCGGCATCAGCAGGTGAATGACATCACACAGGGCGCAGAAGTGCGTGAGCCAAAGCAAAGTAGGCAAGTGGTCAGGCGACTGATTAGAGGTGAGTTAGGCGTTGTGATTACACCAGATGTTTGTGCGTAGGTGGGTCGACAACAAACACATTTTATGCTGAGCTTACTTGCCAATGCACTTACACACACACACACTTTAGACTACTAAAACGGTCAACAGAAGTTGTCGTTATGATGGGAATGTATACAGAGTTTTATTAGAGCAAAGGATTAGAATTATAAGTACTAGATAAACCACCTGCATTTAATTGTCCCAAATTAATCGAGACATGCCAAGGAATTTAGCGCAAAGTCATTAGGCATTGATAGGTTGTCGCTAGACATTGTAAGTTTGAACACGCAGTAACAGCAAACACAAAGGACAATCGAAATGCAAATGTACCGGCGCCTACAATGGGACTTCTTGTCTTTTCACGGTTTCATGAACACATTTTTCATATTCACGTGTATCGACTCCAAAAGACGAAAATAAGACGCGGAAAATGCACGAATGAAAGTACAGGGTCGACACGAGATCTTCAACTGAAACATTTTACAAGCTTATTTAGTAAAAGATTTTCCAACAAAGGTTAAAGTTTTACACAACTTATTTCCTTTCACTGATAAAAACTGGTGCTGCTAAATCTGGTTTTACACTTTTTAGACCAGTTGACCTTTGACCTGAACGCCACTAAGCGGATTAAGATTATTAGCTTAGCACATCACAACTATTCACGAACTATAATCAGGGAACAGCAATCAGCTTGCACATTGTCAGACCTAAAATGTCAGATGGTTTGAACAGGAAAAACTGCGTCGTGAGAAAAATTTGGTCTTGAAAATACCACCAGCCAAAAAATAGATATTCGAATTAAGCGATTCTTATGAACTATTTCCTTTCGTCAGGATTAGCTGCAGCAAAAAAAGGAACATTTTAAGAAAGATGGGAAACTAGAGGTTAAAGCAGAACACCAATGGTGGGATGGAACTAAGACACACAAATTAATTTACATTCAGAGTGAAATCCCAACCTCATTCACTAAAGTCAGGTTAAACAGATCATCCATTACGCCACCGTGCGAAGAAACCAATGTCAATGAACGCCATATAGGTCCACAAACCACATAAAATACTAGTAGGCATTATTAGGTATACAAAAAAATCGAATTGAATGTTTCATCGTAATGTTAAACTAACTACGTGTTCGTAAAGAGAGAAAAAGTTGAGGGGAACTTTCTGATGAAAACAAATCTAACAACAGAGAAGCAACAACAGACATACTGGAATGGGCTGCAGAGAAACCTTTATTTGAAGCAGCTTCGTTCACTAGTTGTCCAATATTCATTACGCCACAAGTTCGAAGCCTGTAAGAAGATTATTAACTCAAAACAAGGCATTCAACAAGGTTTGAGAACAGTAGAAACGAGGAGGCCTTATAGTGCATTAACAACATAAACCAAACTAAGATTCCCATCTATTAAACTTACATTAAAGTTTGTTAAGACATGTATAAAATAGTGTTGTTGACACAATAAATCCAGATTACGATGAAAGTATTAAGACCAGAGCGCCATAAATGTCAGACAAATGCCGCTAAGAATGAAAATGACAATTAAAACAATTCATAGTGTAAATTGTGAATTTGTCAAATTCTAAAATGTTTGCATAGAGTGGCAAACCATAAGCAATTAATATGCAATTGACCAACACTCACAGACAGGACTTGCTCCATCTGTCTTCTTTGACGTGTTCCTAGCAATTGAGCAGATGTAACACCTCTATCAAAGTGATTTAAAGTCAGTGATTTAAACACTGACGTAAATAATATGAAAAATAGATAAGTGGTTTTTGGAGCAAAATTCTTACATCCAGAATGTGCATTAAATCACTATTAATTGATTCTAATAATTTTTGTCCAGTAAATGGTTTTACGTTCTCTTAATTTAATTGGTTACTTCCATCTTAAAATCAGTCATGCACTCATACGATACATTAAGGTTTAACACCTTTTATGAGACTTTCTTTAAAATTAACTAGTATCTGCTACTGTTTTTCACTCCTAGTGAATTGTTTTTCCTGTAGAATAACTAAAGGCAAAAGTAAGTAATACATTTAATACACTTCTTGGGCTTGGATCTTGAAGCGATCCAAAAAGACCCGCTCTTACACTTCTAACCCGTGATTATATAATGTAAATGTTAAAATTCAGATGAATATGTGTCTAATTCATTTCATAATGGGCTAATAGTTAATTAGAAACACTGAAATCACAGTTGAGAGCATAAAAATTTTGCTCCTACCTTTCAGCTGCTATCTCAACCTAAAAAATTTGTATCCACAACCAAAATATTGTCCAGATTCTTTTCTATGTGTGTTTTTGCTGTAGTTATTATGATTTTCCGAAAATAAAATTACTGTGTAGCTCATTATGAAACCATTAATTTAAAACTAGTCGCGTCATTGGTTGATAAGTGCTACTGAGTTAATATGTAATGTTTATAAACATATTGTGCCTCAAATGAGCCTTATAACGTAAACATAGTGACAAAGTATGGGAATGACAAGGTGAAATAATCGTTAGATTAACCGTGACAACAAATCGTTTACTGCGTCAGGCTTATTTAACATTTAGAGCATAATTCATCTCTTCTAAATTCCTTAATGCAGGCTGCTTGTATGTGAATAGTGAATTAAATTTATATGATAGCGTACAAATCATGTTATCGCCTTTTTTTAATGGCATCATTTTTCTTGCTTTAAATATCATCTCAGACTTATTTCCAGTAACTGCTGTTCAATTTTGTGGATGTTCGAGTAACCAAAGCCCTCAGAATCATTATTATTACTAGCATGCAAAGTATTGTTACGTGTTGTCTAAATAGTCGAATTTGTCCGATCTGGTCAAGTGGTAACACGGAATACTGTTGTGTGTAAGTGAGAAATTGTCATAATTTTTCCAACTTTTAAAACTTTACGTCTGGTTTGTATTCGCGGACATTTTACCGTAAATTTTATTGAACCAGGAAAATATTCGTCGTAAACCATGGTCTAGGTTCTATATCAAAATGTCCCAAGGTTCCGCTTGCGGAGTTTGGGCTACTCCAACAAATAAAATTAATAAAATGTTGGTCAAAGTACGCGCGTAATTGTACTGACCACACTGCTGTTTTGAATTCAAAATCTCGTAGCAATGTTTCTTTAGACCCTTGATGTCTAGTGTTCCAACTTGAACTACGAAACTCATAACAACGCAGTGACCAATTAAGACTGCTCGTAGTTAGGACAGAGAATTTGATCTCTGGTGCAGAAATGACTAAATAGGGCCCACATGAAAATCGTCGTATTAAATTATTAGTTTGAAATCGTGAACTCGTCAAATAGGTTTGATCTTTACCAATGAAATTGCGTTGTCTTGTTTCCACGTGGTTGTGTGAGAAAGCCATCGACTTGACGGTGCCATTCTCTCTCTCTCTCTATCTCTCTAATGGTGGAGGTTGTTTACGAGAATTGTAGGCGTGTTCACTGGCAGTACTACGTCATGTGTGGTTGCAGTGGAATTACAGCATTTTTAAAATTGATGTAATGTTCTTCTATCGTCTCTTGGATACAATTACAATTAAGAGACATGACACGACGCTAAAGCAGTCGCCATAGACACTAATCGCATCCAAAAGGGCAAATGCAGAACACCTTGGGAAGTTTCTGCACAATAATCAGCAAACATTTCCCCATTTCAGGTGAAAAATTATAACTACTTGGCTGCCATCCACTAGTTTTGACAAAAAATTAGTGATTCTGTGGGGTCATCCAATACTTAAAATGTTGGGCGAGTTGCAAACAGGACAGATGTGCATAAATTCAAATAAATTTGGTACCCTGTAAACAATTACACCATAAAACTAAGGCCAATTATTGGGTGTTCGGCTATATTTTTACAGATTTCGCGATAAATTTGTTTGGTATCGAAAAACACAGGACAACGAACTTAGTCTTGGAAATGTTGTCCATCGTTTTAGACGACCGCGCGCCAACTCTCACGCAAGGTACGAATGCCGTCGCGAAAGATACCTTCGGGCTTCGAGACGCTAGAGTCATCGACTACGAATTTAAGCACACCGTTCAGCATTTTAGAAACTGTTTATCCACTAAGCCG
>UXSR01000504.1:0-29570 GCA_900604375.1 Mesocestoides corti
CATTCTGGTTTTGGCTTGCTTTGGAGGAAGGCCCTGAATTCATCCAGAGTCATTCGACCGTCGTTACCATACTTGTCCAAGAACTAGAAAATATAAAGCGTAAAGGAAACCAAGTCAAACAGCTTCCAGAGATAATTGAATATGGTTTCGTTAAAACGCGTGGGACGAGTTGGCGTATTTGATAATAAGCCACGTTAATAGCAGATTTATTAATCACGCCACTCACCTCGTAGTGAACACAATGTGAATTCTGTAAATGTGAATTAATTTTAAAACCCGATAATAATGTCGATCTGATTTAATATAAACGATATTACTAGTACCGCTTGAGGCCGGTTAAAAGCGTTTTAAAATAGTTTCATATCGCGACATTTTTAATTCAGGTTATCGTCGTATTCGTGAGCATGGGCTACCAGAAATCTCATCTCAGCCCTTTGAAAGTAGAAGCGGTTTCCGTAACTGTGTTATTTAATTAGTTAATTAAACTTTATGGTTAAATTTGAATTGCCTTGACGATAATTAACCTTTAACCAAGATTGTGGGCGTAGTTATTGCCAGCTATTATTAGCAACACTTATTGCTACAGGCCAAAACACAACGTGTAATGAGTAAAAACAAGACAACGATTGCAATTAAGATGAGCTAAACAGAGTCTTATTTACGTAAAAAAGTACAATACAAAGATAAAAGCCAAAATTTTCAAAATAAGCCCTAACTGTATAGGCATTAACTGAGTAGTCTCGAGGCGTGGGAAAAAATTGTCTGCATTACGTGCATTGACATCGCAAATTTAAGCTAATGCAAATTTATGCATTAGGAGCATGCATACAAACCATACCAAGTTATGATTTAAATCTCTTAATTGCTATGGGCGATTCATAATGAATTGCACTATATGACACCAGTGAGAGTTAGTGTAACAGCCCATAGAAAAATAGGTAATTGGCTAGAAAACTTGTTAGCTTTCTTCTACCTCTTTGATGTCAATAAATTTGCAAAACGCCGAATGTTGACAAAGATATCAGAAAAAATTATTTTCATAAATAATTTTTAAACATGAATCTACTCTAAAATTTGTAACTATTTTCTTTATTTTGCAGACAAAAAATATTCCTAAACACTTGACTTACAAGTCACCCTTATTCAGGAAACCACAAGCAAAGACGCCGTTAAAAATTTTGATTGTTTAAGAACGACAATCCTAGGTTAAAATTTTGCCGAAACCTAGCTTCTTGCATTTTAAAAAAAAAAAACTTCGTGATAGTCAAGGAAAACACTATTGACATGAATAGAGGAGAAAATATATCCATTGCCCATGTCTATTCATGACAAAATCTCGCCTCTACACTTCCGAATTTTTGAAATACATATACATGAAACTACAGCTGAATATTTCCTAAGGACAAAATTCGGCAATTAATTATTTGTTTCGAAAACGTTCGGTAACCACTTCCCAGGCTGGGATAACCAAGACCCCGCGGTGATTAAGAAACTAACGTTGCACTTACACTCGCAGCAAAATTGTATTCTTTTATTTCCTCGGGAATTATTTTTATAAACAAATTTCTTTGACAACAAACTACGTCTGCCAATTTTTAATTGATAATTAAAGTTAAAAAGCTGTGAGTGATTAGTGTTTTAGGGCTGTCACCATCAATTACGCCTACACAGACTGGCTTGGATTCTGTGCGGTCATAAGGAGACCGCACGCATATCTGCAGCTTGCGTTGGAGGTTTCTTTGGGTACTACTGGATAGACTTGGCAGATCCATGCTTTCAACTTCGTTAAATGTGGTTATAAATGTAAATTAACAGTTATACTCATCAAATATAGCTATAAAATGACCACGAACACTTAGTATGTTAGTTAAACCTAGTGATTTGAATCTGATTTCAATAAAATCATTCATCTTACACAAAATGTTTCTTTGCTTTTTACACTCTGTGTTTCATTTATGCACACAATAGACTAAAATTAGGAGTTGAAAGTAATTGACTTCACAGAAATGGCTTACCTTGTTAAGTACGTCATCGTCGCCTGGCAACTGCAACTTCTTACAAATATCCTTCAAATTCTCAATGTCAATATAGCACAATCTGTCTTTGTTGTACTTTAAAAAGAGCTCGTCCATCCGAATAACGTCGCTAAGACCCAGTTTTCTAAACTGCAGCGCCAAATCATCAACCATCTTGTCAACATCGCCTGGCCTGCCAAATACAAAATACGAAAGTAGGGATCTTAGCAAAATCTCCACCCTGGTCCTTGAGCCCAATATCAAAAGAATGCACATTCAAAGCCAAGTACTGATATTGTTCTAGTCTGTGTTCTAGTTAGTTCACATTCTCACATTAGGCGTGTGTCAGCTTCACATGTTTTTAAACATTACATTGCCTCTTTTCGACAAGCAGCCAATGACAGCACCAAATGTTAGGTGTCATATTTGCACGCTGTGGTTCCCGAAAAGTAGCCTACTAGCTCACTTAATTTTACTCGGTAAAACTACCTTGATGAAACTCGAAAGTCGTCATTATAGACTATCCCGAGTGGTACCATTTCTAAATAACCCATCTACCAATAAACTATTTTGGAAGAAAAGACGAAATCAGCAATGGTTGAAGCTCTCAATCAAAGTTGTGAACTATTTTACGGCTTGTATGTAAACTGCATTTAAATTTGGTCTGTTTTTGCATGATATGATGACTGATCAGGTCTTACCAAATTTGTAACATGACTTTAAAGAGGAATGTTATGGATAGCAGACGCAGCAAAGGCGTCCGCAATATCGCAAAGCTACCACCAAAGTAGCGCGAATTTGATGATATATCCATTAACTAGTCAAAGGTTTCCTTCAAAGAACAGATCTGCTTGCTTTATAAGACTACACAAGTTTCTGGGCACCTTTTCCATGGACATAGGAGACACAGGGCATTAGCAATTCACTTACAACTCGCCTATCTACCAAAATCTGTAAAGACTGAGGGGAAATCCAACAACTTACGTTCTTTTTAGATTTGCGGCACCACCTTTCTTGCAGGACCGTGAGTCAGGCACCTTCTTGTCGATGATGTTGAGAGCTACCTTCGCTGAGAGGTTCTCGATCAGGCTGTCTGGGAACTGATCACGATTTGCCTCCATAAACTTGACAACGTATTCATCAGCATCGGTTATTACGAAGCGCGTGCCGAACACGTCGATGATGGAACCGAGCGAGAAGTCCCTCGGGCCGTAGTACTTGGGTGTCTCTGTTGTGCTGCCTGGCTTTGCTATTCTTAAATCATAATGATCAACACCGTAATACAAAGAGGTGACTAGTTGTAACAAAATTTTTTAAATGCTTTTTAGAAGGAATAAACCCGTAAAAATCTTCAGCACAAGATGCCAACTAAAAAATGACACGCAGCATGCGTATAATCTAATCAACCGCACCCTAATTTGGCTGTTCTTATCAAACTGCAAAACCAGAAATATGCGTTTTAATGGTTAAATTTGCTAAAGTAAAAATATTTTACTATTTCAAGCCAAGGACTTACAGATGCTGATTCTTCACTATCGTTTCATCTGGCGTATAACTTAATTTTTACCGATTGCTCGGCAGATGTATTGAATACAACAAAATAGAGAACAGTGAATTCAATCCTAAAAATACACTCCATCGTCTACCATGACCTTGCGCCGTCTCCCGGCTAACGTACGGATGCCACCGCGAAAGAAACTTGCAGACTTCGAGGCAAGCAGGCCATCATCGACGACGACTTTAAGCACATCGCCTTCAACGTTCTGAACTGTTCGTCCACTAAGGCGTGCTGCTGCAATGACCACAGCAAATGGCAGTCGGATGGGTCCAAGTCTGGTGAATATGTAGCGTGTGGAAAAACTTCTCATCGCAGGTTCAAGAGGGTCCTCTGAGTCGTGCGGACAACGTGAGGTGGTCAAACGTTGTCATGCAACAATATGACTTGCTTGCTTCCTTGCCCAGTAAATGGCCTTTTTTGGTCATGTTATTTTCCAATTTTGTTCAATTGTTGGCTATAGCGTTCTGCTATCACCGTCTGACCAGTTTGAAGGAATTCGCAATAAAGTACACCCTTCATGTACCACCAAATACGAAGGAGAACCATCTTGAAGTGGACGTCTTGTTTCGGCGTCGATGTACTGAGTTGCCCAAGATCTATCCACGTCATTTTACGTTTGGAATTTCCGTACAAAACATACTTTTCGTTACTTATCACCATTTTCTACAACAAGCCCTTTTAGGTTTTTGGCGAGGAAGCAGTGAAAGGCATGTGTTCATACGTTGACCTAGGCTGTGTTCAGTCAACACAAGCCGGGCCCAACTTCCAAATTTTATAAGACACAAAGTCAGCACCAACAACACAAGAAATTGATTTCCGTGTTTAAGAAGGATTTTCCTTAATGAAATTGGTATAAAATGCAGTACCGAATGTGGTGTATATCAGTCGCTATCATAAACTCTGCTATTCTAAGAGGCTGCGTAACTCAGTGTTGTGGAACCTTGCGTTCGATCATCTCAAATCCGCAAGAGACGGCGCAAAATATTTCTATTTTAATTATAATTTTAAGCTCAAAGAAAAAATTTGTAAAATACAAGTCATACAGCAAATAGTTTGTGAAAGCCGCGTCTTTGGTAACTGTTAAGACACGAAATCCAAAACCGTCTTTTAAAAATGAATCTGCTGGTTTAATATAAACAATTCGGGTTCGAGTTCAGTCAACACAGATCGATTGGTGACGAAACCTTGACTAACCTTGTTCGCTTGAGGAAGGTGCCACCAGGGAAGCCAGTGTTCTGGATGGGGACCTCCCAGATTTGAACCATGTCATCTGCGAGGCGATAGCTGATAATGAACTTACGCAGATCGTCGTTCGGATGAACGCTGACCTACAAGATAAAAGCGCAAAATGAGATCAGAGGAAGGTTATATGCAACTTTGATTTCAGAAGAAATCATGGCTCTGGAGGTTCGGACGCGGATTACTCCATTAAACTAGATTCAAGCAGTTTTTCAATGCTACTACATAAGTGACATTTGCATGAAACACTACACGTTTCTATTGTACAAAACAACTCTATTTCAATATCTAAGGCCAAAAGAGTCGTGAACACGCGCATACTTTTGGAGCTTGAAAAAGGTCAGTATCTTTACACCAATCTCTCCCTCAAAATGCCCACCGAAAAAGGATTTTGACAGGACACGGTAGAACGTACTAGTTTCGCGCCATAACGCAGTACTTTTGTGGAGTAGTCCACCTGCTTCCCGAAATCGACTTTTGGCGTTTTAGGCAGGAAAGACCTGCAGGAAGCAAGGCTGTCTTCCAAAGATCCAAAACCGTTGTAAAATGGAATTTCCTAAAGCATAAACGAACAAATGCATTTGCAGGATAAATAACAAACAAGTGCACCAAAACATTGAACGCTAGAAATGGCCAAGTACTTCATAGCCACAACCCACCATTTTTTGTGGTTCAGGTTTAACTGGCTCAACATCAATTGGTTTAAAGTCCGTAAGACCAAAGTTCTGGTAATACCAAGCTTTTGTAAAACTATCGCAGTCATAGAGAAGGAATGCTCGGCCATATATCACAATTGATTCGCCGATTCGTAGGTCTTTAGGACTGTAGTATTCTTTGATTTCCGATGCTGAGGGGAAATTAATAATTATGTACTTATTATTTTCAAGTAACATTGAGAAAACAAGTCATCAAGCTCACAGGAAAGAAAATTGCAAATATTTAGGATAACTTACAAGATATTTCCAAACACACGGATGGAAACGTTACAGGGACATCGTCACGATCTTTTGGGAAACGGTGCCTACGAATTAGCAAGGAGCATGGGTCGCGACCGTCATTACGAAGGTGATGTTCTCGCACTTCCATTGTGTCATCATTCAAAAAATACTAAGGAGGAGAGTAGGATAATTGAAGTTTAATCAAATTGCATTCAAGCGTGTAAAGATTCACCTACAAGAATGGAACACCTTCTGAGATCCCCAAATAGTTCTTTTCTGTCATCCCAGACAGCGTAGAAACGCAGGACCTGCCTGTCGAGCTCACAAAACTGACGTCGGGAGTCAAACGTAGACTTTGTTATATTCCCACGCACCTCATCACGTCTAGCACGGAATTCCAGGTAGGGGTCGGTTGGGATAGACTCGGGTTCATTCACTTCAATACCCTCACTTTCGAAGAAATTCTAAATATGCCAGACCTGTTTAATCACCGGCTAAATTTAACACCTCACACTAAATATTAAAACTTTACTTTCAAACATGAATACCAAAAAATCCCAGAAGCTTGTTAAATTTCAGGTTATCTATTAAAAGCTTATCGTGTTTTATTATAAAAAAAGAATATTGGTTCCCTGCCACAAGGATGGAGAAAAGAATAGTGTATGTATTAAAACAAGAATAAAAGGGAAGACGGAAATGCGAAACTACCAATCAATTACCAAATTTGCACCATATAAATTGTCTCAGGAACTATAATAGCACACAATTCGGATAGGAAAAATGGTTGTCATACTTGAATATATAAACCCTCAATTGGAATTAATAGAATTTTCGAGACCTTCAAATAAATAAAAAGGTAAGATCAACCTTAGTGCCTCTGGTACTAAATAAGTTGCACAATACAAAAAATTATTCAGTTTATCATCTGAAGCATTTTACGTTTCTTCGAAGACAACGCAAAACCCAAACTCCGGTTTATCTAGATAACATGCATTTATGTTAATAGAGATTAGTAGTTACCCGCGTAAATTCATCGCAGTTTGTCACACGGTAAACTCTCCCGTAGATAGTTATGCTAAGACCAATGTTCAAGTCCTTCCAGGAGTAATATTCACCACAATCATTCTTTGGAATTCTTTGGCGCTTAAGTAGCCAGCCTAAAGTTAACAGAGTTTGCTGAATCGGTAAAGGTTAAATTAAGAGGATCCGAACGACGTTACAGAGCATCAAACTAAGATCATGAAATCCAAGCACTATATAAGTTAGGATTACTTATAAAAATAGACTGTAAAAGAGTAAGGATTACAATAGAACATATTTACTTTTCTTCAAAATACACAGACCGCATATTTATATAACGCTTTTGGACTAATTTACATTTTATAGAGGTTAATGACGAGAAAATTCTGAATATTATCAACAATATTTTCTACGAAATTACCATCTCAGACGAAAACGAATCATATGCAGGTAAATCTTGTAATATATAATGACACTTCAGAATGGCATATTTAGGATTCCAAATAACACAAGATGCGGCGGTTAGGCACGTAAGCTACCATAATCAATTACCTTGACTTAGGCCACTATTTGCTTGCATTGGTTCGTAAATATGCATAGTGTCATCTTCCAAGTAGTAGTAAATAATGACATTTCGGACTCTATAATGCTCGTTCTGTGATTCTGTAACGGATTCCTTGAAGTATGCATAAAACCGCAAAACTTTTTTATCAAGGGCCACATGTCCAGGCACAAATTCTGGAACTGGAGTCTGTTTATTTCGACCACAAGATAGTGTTGGATGAAAATTAGCCAATTCATCAAGTTCACTTTCAGTCAGTTGGTTGACTTTGAGGGGATAACCACCAATGCCAACGCTAGGAAATGGATCAGGCATGAAGTAACCATTTTTGTAGTCTAAAGTGTGCGACCTGTGAAAACGAGTTTTCTAGAAAAACTTAATTATAAAGATAATCATTACTGATGGGTCCACAAAGTTAAAACCAGGTAAACATGGAAGCCTCTCCATTTTGTAGTGGTTCCGAAAAGTCTTCGCGACAAATAAATTTTGCCGAAAATAACTAAAACAAAATTCGTATGGTAATATTTTACATGAGATACAAATTATGGTTATGTATTTTATTATGTGTTGGAATATTTCAACGTTATTTTATTTCAGGTTGCTAAATTATGAAAGCTCGCGGCAAAAAATCGCTTATTTGTTGACAGCATTACTAACATTTTAATCAATTAAAATGAATCTATCAACGTAAATGGTTCAGTGCTATACAAATAACAATGTTTCTGTAGTGTTCTCATATTTTGGATTTGCGAAAACAATGGTTGGCATGAATCAAGGTGCACTGGATGGAATAATAATTGTTTTTTTTAATTATAAGGAGTTAGGAGATTGTAAAGGACTGTAAGCGATCGCAAGTAAGTGAAGCTTGATTATAGGGCATTGATTTTAATGACCCACGATGCTGTTCATCGGTCACTATTTTATTCGTCTGTTAATAAAGTTTGCTCTGTCGCACCCAAGCACAAGTGGCCGGCGTGACGCTTAAAAACGTTCGTTTCCGTAGTGGTCTGTCTTGTCTCTGTTATTGAATTTTTTAAAGCGGATGATTAACGGTGTCGCAGAGTAGGGCAATCGTGCAACTACATTTGCTAACCCCAACTGGAGAAAGTCCTGCAAATTTCAGATGTGTACCTTGATTTGACTATTGGATAATAAAAGATATGTGAAAAACGACTTTATTTGCAAGGACGCCAAAAAGAATTAGTCTAATGCAAAAATAAAAATATGCCTTCAAATTTTTCTTACGACATGCATAGGTATTGCAATTAACTTTAAGTTTTCTGCACTTAATTTACCTACAACATTACAAATGCCATATACTTTGTGAAAATATCATTCCCAGAACATAGATGGAATGCAGTTGTAGGTCTGGTAAAAAGGGCAGTGTGAAGGGATTAATGACTGCATGATTAGTATTTCTAATGCAGGTTGACAAGGTATTTGTGGATGACATGCTGAGTAACCGGCATAAGAAGTAGAGAATATACATGAATCAGGCAATGAATGATATGAGGTGGACTTAAAGCAAACCAGGCTGGAGCGCTTGCTAAGATGCCTCATCACATGATCGTTTCCAAATAGGATTAAATTTTTGATTCTTAACAGTAATTTTGGCCTTTCTTATGTACTTGTTAGCGATTCCAATTAAATCACAAGTGCATTATTTGGACAGATTTGGTTATACTTAAAATCCTAATTTCGTACATGTACAATGTGTAGAATTTAAAGAAGGAAGATTGCTTAAGTTACTCTCGATATGTTAATTTTAATCATGACAGAAGTCAATTTCTTCGTTTGTTTTCTAAAAGAAATAGTCATAATTTAAATTAAAAATTCATTGTGTTGGCTGGATCAAAAAGTCATTCCGAAATGCTACCTCTGAATTCAAATTTCGTAGACAAATGTTAAATGCAGTTGCTTTTTTGGAAGTACCTAAGCTACTAATCATGTTCAGATTTTAACGCCGGACTAAAAATAACGAAGTCCGAAGTAAAAATAAGGCAATCTTTTGGGACATATTAGAGCTGCGTTTTGTGAGCAAGTACGCTCTTTTGAAACCATTAATTTCATCTGTTCACTTGTTTGTCTACGTAAAAATACTCGTACTTAGCCATGTAATATGTTTTTTTAATGCTGACGTGTCTAACTATTCACCATACCTTCTCTTTTGGCAATACACGCATCAGACACTACACTATCCTACCCTATTATGTATTAAGTACTCTGATCACGCGTCTAAAATGTATAATAAATGATTTTCAGTCGTCGTTTCTATCTTATTCCATTTACTTTTAAAACTCAATTCTTATTTCTACGCTTCCGCATTGCTAAGGTGAATGTCCCCGTGCCTAGAATCACACGTTAAATCTAAAATTTGCTTCATTTTTCTCATTAATCACCTTATTGTGGTCTGCATTAGTGCTTAATAACGTTTATTAAGCAGTGGAAAGAATAACTTTTTTTAAAATAATCTTGACAAATGCAAACTCTAGAAAGACCATTTTACAATTAACAATAAGCCACAATAGGGGCTTATTGAGTGCACTTTTGATAGTTCTTCCCTTTAATGTGTTTTTTAAAATCTCTTTCTCATTGAGACCTACTTTTAGACGACCACATATATTCAACTATCTTGCAATCCAGAAAACACACATAACTGTGCGGGACCCGAATTAAGGACCGGTAGCAAAGCATATAAATTAAACTAAATACCTAAACGGACACCTTTACGTCATGAATTTTTGTTTTTAGGCTCCGTGTTATAAATTGGTTTAGTATAATTCTCAAGGCAATCATTAGGAAAAAATAGCTTAAGCCCACGACTTGACAAGGGATTTATTGACCACAGATCTCGCTTTTGAAATATCAAAATTCTACCCATTGTGGTTTAGTTAATAATAAAAAATAAACCATACATTTCGAAAAAAACTAATGATCAAGGCTTTACAGAATTTAATAGTTTTCTTCGTAAACGAACATCACAGAGGATATGATATAGTGGTGGATTTCTAAGCTTAAGATTGAATATCAACTTCGCGCATACGCAATTGGGTCTTCGTTGCCACTGTCACCAAGGTCTTCAATAACTTCAAATCCGATTCGGGCATCACCACTTGGTACACTCATTTTCTGGTAACCACCCGGTTGGGAGTAAATGCGAGAGGCAGATGTCGAAGCTATTTTCTGTATTTCGTCGTCAATGTTTCTGTCGTCATCGTCTTGAACTTCATCGTCATTGTCCACCATATTCTGCTGTTCAATTAGCCGTGCCTTTATTATTTTTGCATTAACTTTAAGGTAGAACACAAGCATGGTGAAAAAGCTGGCGATTGTGAAGATCAGGCTGATGATTGCAACTGCGAAGGCCCACGAGAGTTTATTGAATCGTGGATAGGGAACCCACCTACTGTCATAACTACCATAGGTGAAGCCAAGTAAGGTGCCCAGTAAGGATATCCCTAAAAGTACAAAAATAACATATCTTAGTGTGGTTGTAAAAATTTTAGAACCAAATAAACTATGAAGTAATAAAAGATAAAAAAAAGCAAAACAAGTAATCGTCATCACATAAATGTACGAGGTTATCTGAGAAATAGCAAGTATATGCAATTTTTATAAAGTCATATAATTGTTATCATTTTTTATAAAAGCGATAAAAATGGCTGCATTAACTCTGAATCTTTAAGGAAACTTTTTACCCAAACTTTGGCATCTTTGACTTCAACGAATTGAGGGGTCTGAAAAGTCAGACAGTTCATTTTTGTGTAAGTTATGGAACCTTGACAGCGGGACTAAATGTGCTTGCACTTATAGAAGCCCTTAATAACCTTAAATTGTTGGTCGACAAAAATGTGTTTCATGCATTTTGTCAATATTATGAGAGTTTATATATGTACAATGGCGTTCTACACGAAAATATTTATAAAATAAATTGTGAACCTATAGACGTACCTACTATTAGCATAAAAAAAAGGTTTTTCGTATTAAGTTTTAGTGCCGCTACACGCTGCGTTTGCAAGCGGTTAAGTTCCACATCTAAGGGATCTGCCACAACAATTAGGCCAACACTTCACTGAGACTAATTACTTGTACAAAAACATATGCGACACGATTTTCTACTGCTTCCCTGCTTAACGCAACAATAACACCAATTTTAGAAAAAAAACTATTACCGTGTGAATATTACTAAAAGGTAGTAGATATAACAAAATAACGGGTTCTGATGCTGGCGCGTTGCTTTTTAACAAATATTACACAAAATCACAGTGAGGAATTCCTTTGACGTAAGAAGAAATTATGATTTAAGTTATTTAATGGGCAAAACGTTGTAAGAAACAGAAAAGTAAACTTTTGCGAGAAAGGATGTACTTAACCCAATTTACATACAAGAAATTTTGACATTATTTGCAGCGAAACGGTATTTTTCTCATGTGTGTGCAAATATAACCATTCACATTATTGCTTTTTAATCAAAAAAACGAGATTAAAAACCAATAAATATGCTATAGATCCATTTCAGTTAACATTAGCCAGACTCCTACATTTGGACTGAGCGTGCTAATGCATATAGGGATAAAATTCAACAACTGTTCAATCGCAAAAATCTTTTGTATCCTTACTTACCCGCAATGAAATGTCCTGACATCAACCACTTCGTTAAATGAAGGCTTTCAATGGCAACGCGTCCGGTAGCCTGACACACCAGAAAAAACAAAACTAGGCCATGGCACAATATTCCGATTGAAGCAATAACCTGAACAACATACAACCAAACTTGACTCGTTAATAAAGAGGACTCCTACTTGGATTCAGCCATTCTCTTATTGAGTCGTATTCTACGTAATAAATGTAAAAGCAGCCGTAGTATGCTTTGTCATATTGGTTAGGACGCATATAGCCATCGAAACATGCTGTCCATAAACCGATACGGTTAAAAAGAGCATATGCCCCAGATCGGGCTTCAATCCAATATGGGCTTACAAACGCAATAAAGTTGAGGCAAGCTGCCAAGAGTGAAAAGGCAAGAAATGTTATAAATAAACACCGGTTTTCTGCATCTGACACATTGATATCAAAGGATGCCATATTACGATTCAAAACAATAAACGAACTTCAAATTCCACAAGTTTAGTTGCCCAGATTTAGAATATTGTGAAGGCAGATTACATAAAACTACACATGCTACACATAAGTCAAGAATTTAAAAGGTCCTTGATAAGGAGGTAAAGATCTCCAGGGAGGGGCTTCGGCGAACGAGAAATGCGATCAAAAATGAAAGCTTAAAAATATAAATAGATATGTATAAATTTAAACACATTCAAGGGCAGGCAAGCATGAATTTACCAAAAAGATACTAGTATATGAACAAAAATTAAAAGGTATTTCTTGCATTTCAGAGCTTGTGAAATTATGCCAATTAGGAAAAGATTTTTAATTCAGCAAATCGCAATTGTCCACATCTATGTTTTGTGAACCTACAACCTGCGAACGCTCAGTTTCTTATTTTGTCGCTTTTTCGACAACAGCTTTTTCTTGTAGGTAATTTCACGATTTATGGACCAGTTTGCTGTAATCTTCATTGAATGGGACTTATACAGTTGTCATTCTGCTTAATATTTAGCAAACAATCACTAGAAGTTGTGAATCCGGTAGATATGCGTAAGTTCAAATTTTGTTAAAAGTTAAAATATAACTACCTTATATTCAAATATTGATAAGTATGAAAATTTGAATCTGAAAAGAATTATTAATTTAGACGATTTTAATTACTCGTATGTTAACGTAAGTTTTACAGTTTTAAATTAAAGGTATATAAGCATTTTTGAGTTGACATATTAAAAAATTCTTGAAAGTTCGATCAATGCGTAACAGCTAATTTTGCTTAATTAAATTCCTAGCAACTTGATTGCTGCAACATATTCAAAGGAGCCCAATAAAAATGCTAACGCGCCATTTCGCAATAACACACTCCGATGTTCTGATGCAAAACATTAATTGCGGTATACTTGTTTCTGCATTCGGGCTATATACCGCGGACTATAAATTTTGGTATTACGAACCCTACAACTGTTAACAGATTTTAGTTTCATTTTACTTGATGCCAATAATCATTTCTGCATACAAGATATTAAGGTATGTTGGTAATCATTTTCATAAAACAGCATTTTCTTCGACCTGTCATCTGCAATTTGAAAATTAATATTACGAAAATGCTAATTTAGGCCAATTTTGCAACTTTAAGCGTTTTTCTTAGTTCTTTTCTTAGTTTTATTTTGTTGCATCACTGAATGACTGATGTTCTTCTAGTGGTCGTCTACCTGCAAAATATTTTATTGATATCTTTCAAGGTAGCAAGTAATTCATTAACTTTTTATACGTTTAATTAATAAATTTATTGAAACAGTTAAAGTAGCCGAGTTTAGCACTACCTTAAAACCTCTATTTAACATCTGGTAACAACCAGAGATTTGAGAAGACTTAAGAGTCGACACAAAACACAACCGTTTATCAACGTCACGTAAGTAAAGTCGGATAAAGTAACTAATTTTTGTGTACATATTAATACGCGTGCGTAACAGGCGACTGCTAACAAGAGCCAAAAACAAAGAAGGTGAGTCATTGATACAATCGGGCAAGTATGCACGCATCACTCACTCTTGGTGGCTGTCTGTCCACTACAGTTCATTCACGAAAAAACGATTGATTAATGTTCGCTCACGATTGATAATTGTGCTGGCTTGTTGCGCGCCACAGATCTTCCTCTTATTAAAACGAATTAGCGCACATTTTATTCCAACTGGAATTCTGAAGGGTGAGTTGCAAGTATTGTGCAGTCGACTCGCGGTGCTCTAGAAGAGTTTAGAGCCTGGAAACTAGCACTTGAGGGTCGAGAACCAAAGTTGATTGAGCGAAATTGAAACTAAAATGCGACAAACTAGGCGAGATTCGAAAAAAATGGAGGTAGATTGTGTTTGGGACAGACAATGGTCAGGATATGAGAACAAAATGGAGGTCAGGCAGTGTAACGATCAGGTCAATGAACGCGTCTACCATAAAGTGTGGTGGCAATCGGTTCTTTATTGTTAGGAGGGATAGGAGTTAACTGCACCTCGGGTTTGTTGCTTAGCGGCGTCTCCGCGTCAAGGAATGCTGGTTTGATGGGGTCAATAGGTATGGCGTATTCTTTTCCATTTCGTTCGACGATGAAAATCTTTTCTCGTCTGAGTATTCTGAAAGTTCCACCGTGAGTGGGTTGGAGTGAACGACGAATGGCATCGTGTTTGATGAAAACATAAGTTCAGGAGGACAGTGTTCTTGAGATGTGGCAATAAATAGAGGATGAGCGAGGTTAAGTTGATATCAGTTTCCTCATTGCCTCCCAAAAAGCGTCAACGTAGCTGTCTGTGTCCGGCCATAACTGTGGGGATGTCACCATGAAAAATTGCTTAGGTTCTCTCACTGTTGTTACAAAAACCATTTCTGCAGAGGAACAAACCAAATCTTCCATTACGGCTAATCGAATACCGAGTAGCACGAGGAGTAACACATTCCACCCACGAAGCGGGTCACTGTGAGTAGTTAAAACGGATTTCAGTTGACGGTAAAACGTTCTACCGAGCCATTTGACTGAGAGTGGCCGGTGGTCGTTCAAATACGATTCGTCTCCAGAATTCGTGCAAGATCTTGGAGCAGGCTTGATTCAAACTGAATTCCTTGATCTGTGGCGATGGCGGAGGGGAATCCAAATAAGGTAACTCATCTGTACATGAATGTTTTAGCTAAGTTTTTGGTTTCAATGTCTTGCATTGGAATAGCACCCTGCCACTGGACAAAACGGTCAACGCAAGACAAAAGGTAATAGAAACCTCAAATGGTGCAGTAAGGGTCAAACAATGTCAACGCGTGCGTAATCAAAACGTTAAAGTGTTCAACAGGGGTTTTGCTGTGTTTGTCCACCATCGATATTTGACAGCTCACACAATTTTTAGTCCACTGTAAAACATTGCAATTCATGGCAGGCCAAGCATAACGCTGACCAGGATGAACAAGATTGTCAAGGGCTTTGAACACGACGTCGCCCACCGGTATAAATGTCGCAGACCCCTGTACGTAGGGCTGAAGGTAGAGTAACTTTGACTAGCTTTATGACTGCATTTTGTCTTCACAACTCTTACATTTCTTTATTAGACTGCTGACCGATTACCATATCCTCGAAATCCACATGTTATTCTGTATGTACAGCGTCAACGTGCGAATGACAGTGCATTGTCTACCGTATTGTCCTTGCCTTAGATGTGAAGAATGTTACTTGAAAACGGTAAAACGTATTCCAAGTGTCTAGATTCCCTTAGTGACAAACTATCCGAACTTTAACGGCTTGCAAAGGTCAGCAGTTTATGATCGGTGTGGATCGTGAATTGCCGACCCTCATGAAGATACGTGAAGTGCTTGATCGTCAGGTAGACACATAGAACCTCACAAACGAATGTGCTGCAACGTATTTGGGCTTCATTGAACTTGGCCTAAAAATTAGCCTGTGGCTGAGCTAATCCGCTGACGGTTTGCTATAAGACAGTTCCAGCTGCCGAAGGGAACGCATCGGTTAATAGAGATAGAGGGGCATCTGATCATCGATAGAAGAGTGTAGTTGTCAATGCCAAAGCCTCCTTTGCGGCCGTAAAAGCTTCACGTGCCTCGTCGGTTTTGGTTTGTGTTGGGGATCCACGATTCCCCAAGACTGCTTTCTGATGCTATTTACAGTTATTCACTAACATTTGTTTTGCTACACTTTTTATCAAGTCAAGGTCAACCTGACTTGAATTTGTTCGACTTCCGGACTGCACACCGCACGTGGCTGACGTGAATACAGCTCTCTACACGAGCTCTGGTCTTGTTCTGGTATTAGCCTGGGAAGGTCGGTTCTAGCTTTCAGCATGGGATCTGGTACCGTTATTTGAGTGGTCTTCTCTATTGTTACGGGCAAACGTAACAGTTTGATTTTTAGAGCAATCTTTAAACAAATTGGCTAGAGACGGAAGGGTATGAACTGCATTGAGTAGAAATCAGTGGTGGAAATTGATCATGCTCAAGAAACGTCGAATTTGCTTGATGGACCTTGGTTCCGGGTATTCTCGAATCTCTTTTATCTTAATGTCGCTTGGCCTTAAATTTGCATCGGAGACGGTGTGTCCTAGGAATTCAAGCTCTGAAACTTCAAAAGCACACTCTGATGCATTACTAATCAAACCATATTCGTTAAGGCGTTAAAGGACAATGTACATGTGTTTCAGATGCTCCTCTTAATTTTCACTGGCTACCACAACTTCGTCGACATACAAAAAGGCAAAATCTAAACCAAATGCTACTTTGTGGATGGAATGTTAAAATGTTTGAGCTGCATTTTGTAGGCCGAAAGGCATTCGCACGAACTCGAACAAACCGAATGGTATAGGAATAGTCGTCGTAAGGATATCAGATGTGTCGACATGGATCTGATAATAGGCTCGCTCCAAACCTAAACTAAAAACACAAATTTTTTGTGTAGATTTGACGAATAATCATGCAGATTTGGTATTAATTAGCGATCAGGAATTGTTACTGCGTTTAAAGCACGCTAATCACCGCATGGCCGCCATTCATAAATAGCTTTTTTCGGAATCATATTCATCGCAGATGACCAGTCACTCTCTGATTGTCGGAATATGCCAAGATGCCGTTGAATATCTGGTTGGGAAGAATCGGCGTACTCAAACATTAAAGGGGCGATCATTTGTCAAAATTTTGTGCATGACATTTGTCCGGACCTCGATTTGCTGGTGAGTTGGGATAATTGGATCCGGGTATTTTTGCAATAAGGCCAAGTAGGGTCCATTTTCAACTTGTAATGATGTAATCTAAGAAATGGCTAGCGTATTTTGCGCAGAACACCGTGTGATTAGGGTTGTTAGGGGATCTTTTAGATGCCTGTTCCTAAGGTCGAGAAGGAGACCAAAGTGGTTGAGAAAATCTGTACCAATGATTGGATGGGTCCCGCAGCGATGGTGAAGACCCAACGAGACTGGCGTCGCAGTCCTAAGGCAAGCCTGATAGATCTCTGCCCGTTGGTGAGGATAGGCAAACCACTGGCGGCGGAGAAAACAGAGAAGGGTTTATAGGACCGCTTTTCGGATCGCGTTGGAGGGACAACGGATATGTTGGCTCCTGAGTCGATCAGGAATAGCATACCGGTTGACTTGTCAAGTAAAGAAAGATGGCTGTTCAGACGCCCATTAGCAGTTGATACCACTACTGTCGGGCATTCTCCTTTCCCGATCGTGCAAGCGAGTCCAAAACAGTGTGCCTACACGTTGCTTACGCTGTCGGGCAGCGCGGCCGAAGGTTGCATGATACAAACACAAACCTCGGGACGACGAGCGTGAATAAAAGCTTTAGCGAGAATGTGAGCGGCGCCGTCTAAATGAGGTGCTGTATCTTTTCCCTTGTGAACCGTCTACTGCCAAGGCTGTGCTGGCTTGCTGCTCGCCACAGAGTCGTAAGCCATCTCAGGGTTTGATGCCTGTAGTTCCGAAGCTCAGGCAAAGCTAGACGTCAGTCTAAATCATTCTCTTTTGTTTATTAAAAAGGCATTCTGACCTAACTTGTTCTAAATTATTTTAGGTGATGCAATCAACAGCTCTTTTAACTTTTTTAAACAGCTGTAGTGCTTTGTGCATGTTTTACTAAGATTCTATAAACCCAAACATTCGTAAAATGTTTATTTTTTTGAAAGAGAATAAATAAAAAATACCAAGGTTTGTAAACGGTTTTAAAAAGATTGTAATTTTTCTTAATATTGTGGTTGGTTTAATTTGTTGCTGTGCTCTACTACTCTAGCATTCAAGGTCACGTCGCGGAATTGAAAAATCTACAACTGGTGCGTTCTTGTTCAATTTTTAATTGATTTATAGTTTTTGGTACTTTGGTATTAGTAATTATAAATGAACAATGTACGTTTGCTAAATGTTAAAATGCTATTGGTAGTTTGAAGCTTCAGAGCATCTATCTAGTTATTTCCAAGAATAATGGCTTTTTCGATTCCACTGTCATATTGTCCTAAAATTGAAGAAATGACATTTTTGATTTTCAGCAACAATTTAGGGTAAATACTGTAAATGAAATTCGTTAGATGTTGGAATGAAAAGTAACATGTGTTGATTAACAGTGAAACAATCAATGAAGCAAGTTAAAGTACAGTTAACGACTGCTTTTTAGTGCGTTATTCGTGTCAGCTAAAAACAAAGAAAATATTTACAGAATGGTTACAAACCCGTGCAATAATGTCCATTTAACCTATCGTCGTTTTGGTAATAAAGGGGATACGTGGTGGAACATTGTTTTTAATGGATGGTAAACTTGCTCTATTCTTATTAATTTCAATATCGGGATGTTAAGTTTGAACTGCCTTAATTTACCTATATAAATTTAGTACAAACATCGTAATTAACAGTGCTTTTGGAGTTTCTTCAAGCTAAATGTCAAGATAATGTTTTTGAGATAACTTTCGTCCTGAACTTAAAATATTTGCAAATTAGGAGTGATCGGGAGACATGCATATTAAAGCAATATTTTGATGAAGATGCGGGACGGAATAAGATAAAACATTTGTTGGTAGTCAGGACAAAATTTTGGGGCGTCATGTAAGAAGACGCTGATTTAAAATGATGCAGTTAAAGGTGCAGTTTGACAATAACAGCAATTTGCCTCATTTTCCTTTACAGAAATGTGGCGCACTTATATATTTTTTGAATTATATACTTTTATAGTTTTTGGTCACATTGTTAGATCCTTGTTACGCCTAATTTATAAGTGCCACAGTAAAATTCGCAATGTGCCTGAGTCATCGTTAAAGATAAACCTATCCTGAATTATCCTTGATTGTGGAATCGAGTAAAGTGTCTTATAAACTGATTTTAAAACTCTTTTTAGTAAAATCACTATCATACTTGGTCGATTACACCAGTTTGACTCATTGAATAGTAATAATTAAAAAAATTTGCAATTTAGCGTGGATAGCTTAGAAATCAAATTAATTTTCCAAATAATTTGTCCTTAGCGACATTACATGACTGGCAAAAAAGTGTTCTCTTTAACATACATTGGTTTTAATTCAAAAGCATATTACCTCACACCAATAAAAAAATTATCGGACTTCTAGCCACTGGATGTTAGCACATTAAATACATGGTTTGATAACTCGACTTCGTTAAGAGATAAGGAACATACAATATTTTGGCACAGATTATTTCAGTGGAATCATGAATTTGTCGCGTAAAAAAGGCCTTAAATCTGACACAAGTCTGATGGAATGTGTAATTATACTTCGAAACACTCGAAGTTGCATTGTTCTTTTTAAAACGTTCCCACACTCTCTGGAGCGCAGCAGTCGGGCTATCCGGTGGCAACCTTTAGGTGCTTCACGGCTATTTTAAGCCAGACTGCATTCATGTGTGCGGAATATTCCGTGAATTTGCTTGACTATAATTAAGTCTATTCGACGTGTGACTTGGCCTTTAACGTTTTTCTACTGTGTGTAATCATCCATAGAACTTCTACTTGACTTGTGCACAATATCAATGGCGTAACAAAAGCGGTTTGAATTCGTTCCAACTTATAAGGTTTCAGCTTCTACCTAGGTAAATTTTGTGTACACAAATAGGAATCACCTTAACATTGGAAACGGTTGCTAAATATGAACCTATTCAGAAATGTTGTTGTTTTAAAATAAGGAGCCGAGATCCTAAATAAGCCCGTAATGGATTGATGTAGTGTTTAATTTGGTTATATTTCAGATGAGTACGTTAATTCAAAATCCCCCCTTTGCTGACGCATTCGGCCTAGTCGAGAAAGCACTGAAAACAGTGGATTCGATCAGGGCAAAGGCAAAAGAAAAAGGGCATCTGGGCATACGGCGTAAATCAATTGCCTGTGAAAACCATTTTAATGATGCCTGTGTAAGACTACAACGGCTACGTGACCAACTAACTTGTGTCGGTGCAGTGATGGCTTCTGACGTTAAATATCAGACTTATTCGGAGTACTTGCAATACGCTTCAAAAAGCCTAACTTCCGAAATGAATGAATTTGTTGAATACATTAAAGGAAAGAAAAAAGATTACAGTCGTCAACAGTTATGTCATTACACATCACTATTTCACCATTTGTAAGTTTTCGCATTGTCCTACCTAAGTTTATTTAGTTCATGTTCAGACTTCATACACTGGTAAAAAAGGAAACACCAAAAATGTCTAATAGAGAAGTTAAATTTTGTCAGTTGTACTTTTTCAATTTAACAAGGAGTGCGTTGAGTATCTTGTGGTAAAAGGAACACTTTACTCGGACTTGAAGGGCATTTTAACATGTTCACCAAAAGAAGTGGAAAAAATTGTTAGCAATGGGGGGCTGCTTATGTATTGTGCGCAGACACGGTTGGCAATGATTGCTATCAGAATGCAAATGTGACTTGACAAGCCGTTATTTTGAAAACCAGATGGTAAAGGTAAATGCACAAGCAGTTAAAATTGACTAGCTGATTCTAATATTTCATGCATTAAATGGGCTCGGTGCTTTGTCGACTGCCAGTCTTATTTAGTTTGCCAGCACATTACGCGAAAGCATAATTGCAACTCTTAACATTTCAAGCGACTATTGGCACGATTTACGCATGCAGCTCCTTTAAACAGCCTGAAGAGTAGCAGCATTCTAAATACTGAGTATCAATCAATAATTAAAAAAAACAATTAGTGATTGTGTGTATGATTAATTAGATCGTGGCCTGCTTGGCATAAAAAAACTGACCAGTGTATGAAATATTGGGCAGATATTTGTTAAATGAATGACTCCAGGATTTCTTTTCTGCCTTCATCTGTGCTGTTGATGTTTAGGGCAGAAGAGATTAAGTATCTATTTCCTGGCGGAGCATTTTCACTAAATCAGACTTTTGGTAAGAACAGCGTTCAGATGTGGTGGAACGAAAACTTTAACTCACGGTGAGTTGTAACTAGGTGACTCAGAGATGTGCCAAGAGTTTCTACAACTCGTTATCTTTGAGAGAATTGCCATAATTTCAATTTGCATAAAGGCAGTGGAGGTTTTATTCAAATTTGTACCCTCCATGATCACGCTAATTGCTGTCGCATGTGCACGTCTAGAGTGGTGGTTGGCCGTGATGACTTTTCGGTCAGAATACTGAAAGCATTTCCCGTCTTGAGAGAAAACATTGAGGCCTTTATGGATAGCCTCTGTTTTTCGTCACCCAAATACGTTTCAAAGTACGACTTGGATATTTTTACCAGGTACGTATCCCAACAGTTTGCTACTTTACCCTGCTCCTTGGTTGAACTCTATTGTGTATATTCTCTTTTCATTACTATTCCCTAAAAGACTGTTTTGGCCATGGTCCCACCTTGTGCAAGTTTGGACTAGTCTGGTTGGTCATCCTGGCTACCAGAAAAACGGGACTTTCAACACTACTATTGAGGCCCTCAACGAGCACCGAATGACCCCTGGAAGGTGAGCTACTGCCAAGCTTGAAATCAAGTGCCCTAAACTGCTAAGCGCACAGGTTCTAGCTGACGTCACGATCAAATTTTAGATGGTAGTCTTCGGACTTTTGTCGTATTCAACTACGCGATTTTTCGGCCTGTTAATCCTGCCTTTCTTTATGCGATGTTTTTGTAACAATCAGGAAGAATGTTTTGCCCCGACGTAACTTACGTATGGCCATGCAGCTTTGCCTTAGCTGAGGTCTTAAGGATGTCCTTTTCTGGGGTGGATACCCTTAATTAGTGCCTTTCAACTAACCTTGCGGGAGAACATCGAACCAACTTAACATTTATTCGTGTCATCCTAACGAAAACAGTCAATTAGTAGTACCTGCAAGCAAGAAGTGAGCTTGGGATAGAAATGTGCTGGGGAGGCGTCATGGCGGATGGACCATGAAATGTGAAAAAGCTCTCTGCGTGAGATTTGGAGCAGTGAAGCAATAGCGTCAGATCAAAATAACACGAAAACTGTTGTAGGATCAAATTCATACTCTTAAAATGGCTTTTTATTACTGTTTCAGCTATGTTTTTCGCATTAGCATGAGTTGCAACGGATACTGGTCCATCGGCTACGTTGCATCAGATGGCAAAATTGTTCAAGTCCTGTGCTTCGGATTGCCCATGATCGACTACCTCTACTACGGGAAACAACAAGGCCTGTATGATTATCATTTTGTTCATGCCGAAACACGAAGAGATGACTATACCCACTGAATACAAAATACATGTGATGATAACGAATGCCAAACGGCTGCGCCGCTTCTTTAGAGGGATGAGTAGTCAGCTAGAGTGCACTCGTTTAGTAAACGTGGTAGAAAATTGTTCTCCATTGGAAACTCGAATGTACAAGAAATGCAATTCCTCGGCTCGTCTTCTGACTTGAAGTGCCTTGCTGCCCTTAGTAGTCGCAACAGAGATTGACGAGTCCCTAAACACAGAGGCTCCGAGGGAGGTTCTATTTGGCATCTCTGACCGAATGTCAAGGTTAAGAAGTTATGCACTACCAAAATTCACCTTCGCAAGTCGATTCTTACTTTACTGCTTAGTCATTATTTCAGATGTGTGTAATTGCCCCCTCTTTTTAAATTAAGCTGTCACTGAAGGCAAGACTGTCCTCCAACATCTTGCTCTTTAAATTGTGTAATACTCTATACTACTAATTAATTATTTAGTTACAAGTTCCCAAATGGTAAAGATTGGGAGGATGACCTATCTGCCGTGTCCAACTTGAAGACAAGAGTAACTGTCTGCGAATACGACAACGACAATACCGACTCAATAACCTGCAAAATTTGTGGAGTCGATCTAAATGACATACAACTGGAGCCTTGTGGCCACTTCGTATGCAAACAGTGCTGCAAGAAAATGCAGGTGAATTCCTCAGGCTTTTTTATCCGTGTTTTTTTCCAAAATGACCAACTTTTTTGTTACCAAAGGTAGTCGTTCAGGTTTATAGCCCAGTCAACACTGAAAAGGAAAACAGAAAAGTCGACAGCATCTCTGTGCAGCCTCTGTTTAGCGTTAGGCAGTGCTACAGGTTTTCTAACTGTAGAAGAAACAGAGAATGACTTCTAGCAAATCAGGTGCACGTTTTCTTGTCCAATGTCCCTGGGCCGCTTACTTGTCAACCTTGTGATTTCGCTCTGATCGAACCTCTGCTTCTTATCAACATAGAAATTCACTAAGACATTGGTGACATTACTAACAAGAGCTCAACCACTCAAAGGGCCCAGAAGTTCAAAATAATTGGTTATCTGAAGGTGTAGGTATGATGCTATTCATAGTTCATCGGACATCATTTTCCAATCATGCTGCAGCATGCCTTAACGAATTATCTAACGTACATACAGTAATACTGTGGAAAGGTGAGAGACTACTCCTTTTCGATATACCCATTCTAACTGTTTTCCATTGCTTCTATTTCTCGTTCCTTTAGTTGTTGACGGTTGAGAGAATTGGTTGATGTATATAACACCTTTAAATTCTCACCTAATTCACTGTGTGATACTTTCTGAATCGATGCGACATTCGATGTGCTTTGTGCTGACTCATTTCGCCTTGACCACGATAGTGTTTAGTCGCCGTTATTTTCAATAATTCAGTTTGTGTCTCATCTAATGGTTTTGTTTAAAAAAGACATGACTGTGCTGTTTGAAAAGTGTTCAAAGAATGTTAAAATCAGTTCGTTTAGAAGCAAAGCATTGCCCCTCATAACAAGGTTGACGGCGATTCGACAAATTACGTCCTTAACATGATCATGATCAATTTACTCAGAGTAGACAGAATGTTAGGAATCTAAAAATGAAAGATCTTCAGCAGAGTGATCTTCCGAAGGATCAACAAGTTTGTCTTCAACAATTTTTTAACTCAACAATGAAACTGGGTCCAAATTTTCATCCAAAAACAAAGTAGATTAAAAGGGGTACCGTTTAAATGTTGACAAGAAAAATCCATGGATCCTTCAAGACAAACAAACGCTACCTATTTCTTTGAACTGAAAAGAATATTTTACCACCTTAGTGTATATGCTGGTTAGTGTTACGTTAGCAAAGATACACATTCAGATCACGATTTTAATCACATTTTCTTAAACTTTATCTTCAACTGGTCATGAGTAATTTCAAAATAATGTTATAGGGTGCAAAAGGCTCCTAGTTATCTCAATTAAACTTACCAGTAGTGCTGTATAGTGGTACGTTTTTAAAAAAATAAGGAGAACTTACACAATTACAAGTCTTCCTGTTATTTTTTATTTACAGAGTGAAGCAGTAACTCAGGTAAGTTCAAATTGATGTCAGTCATTGAATTTTGGTGTTTGATTACATTTGGAAGCAGTACGCACGTCGGTGTGCGCAGGTCCCCAATATATAACACGGAGTAAATAACAACAAACGGAACAAGCGATTTTTGACTAAATGCTCTGTGTTAACTTTATAACAACTACAATTATAATTGCATTCTGAACGCTGCATTGAATTAAACTGCTTGATGCCTAATGTGGCAATTGTATACGAGATGTCGTTTGATCTAAAGTTTCTTGTTAGCATTGCCTGGCTGTCTTTTGTCTGTTAGAAATTGTTTTAGTAACAAGTGAGACGTACAGACAATTCAACAGCTTAAATTCAAAAAAAACAAAGTGACATCAATAGTTGCACAGAGTAAGCCATAAGATAGCCAGACCACATCAGTAACTCCTCCTTTGCCACTGGGTCGGCGGGGCTGATAGCGACGGAGTCTATTTACATCCACACGCTGGTGAACGTTCAAATTAATCTACAGAATAATGGTCGTGTACTCTTTAACAGTAAGTGGTGATAATCTAACTGCACAGCGACTTAGGGCCTCAAGCTGTAGAAATAAAAAAAAGGAATTTGGGGTTGGCCACTCTGTAATGCTATCCTTTTTATGTACACCCGACGTGTTCCAACCCAGAGTCAATGGGCAGGGTGCTTCGAAATGCCAGAAGGTTATTATTAATAATGTTCTCTTCAAGTCCTTGAACAATGACTCTTGGCAAATACTCTAGAAAAACGTGACAATACGAAAACAATACCTAGTGTCACGTTCAACGTGCCTCGGGCAGTTCTGTTCATAAGGGTGCATGAAAACTGTGACCGAATAAAAAAAGGTGTTTATATCGGCTGAGAAGGGAAAAGTGAAATAAAGAGACCTCATGAAAATATACTTGTGTCGTATCTCGCCACTCTACTGCCAAAGAGTACACTTTCAACCCAGAAATAACTCAGGATTGTGGAATTCTAAGCTTATATATAGGTGTTTGCCACCAACTTGTAAAGTTGAAGTTGACTGTCAATGTTGAATAAGCAATTGACTGGCATGACGTATTAATTATTAATCTATAAATAATTATTTATTTACAGTCTGCAGCTCCCTTGTGTCACCAATGCAAAAGTGTAATTCTCTCCACAAGCCTTGTCGAAATCCAACTTAAAGGACCTACACCAAGTAAGCTTGTCTTGTGCTTGAAAGACGCGAGACCTAATGGGTTAATCTTTGGCATAACCTCAAATCTATTATCACACAGTAGTTCCAGTTAACAATTTAATGACCTAAGCATAGTTCACCGACAAAATCTGATGGAAAACATCCAAACACAGACACACTGCTGCGATAAATGAAGGTAAAATGGAATTATAACCCAGGACGTGTATTTTGCTATTCAATGACACTTTAAAATTAAATACGCTCATTTTTAGTGGGCTCACGTATGTCTAGCCGCATTAATTGTGCCCAGTTGGGTCACGAAACGATAGCGGAAAGTGGAGGTCATGCTTGCACTCAGAAGGAAGCCGAAAATACGAGTTAAATGCGGTCAAACAGCAATTGCAATCTACAGTGCAGTTCATTTCTCTTCGAGCGCATTACAATAACTCCTCGCACAATTCACCTGTTCTAATCTTCGTGCGAATCCTAAAAGGCAACACCCTTAGACAGCTAACTATGCTGACTTCAACGTAACTCGTGTGATTCTGCAATCTTTCGGGGCATCCACTTGCTCTCACATCTGCTGCATTGAACAACGCATAACTAGTTAAGGCAATTGTAACGCCAGTGGAAGGTCGTTACGTCTCATTAAACGTTCACACGAGTTTCCAATTGCCTATTAATGTGGCCGAAAGGTGAACTTAATTTCAGTTAAGCGGCGTTGACTGGGGGGTGACAACACAGGACTGAACTGCTTCACTTCGAGCGTAACTGCTGAACATCGATGCAGGCATACATTTGAGACTCTGTTTTGTTTCTTGCAGAGACGTCTCAAAGTTTCAACAGTGGACGCTTGCCGTCGTTTCCTGTAAGCTGCATTACTTTAGGTTAACAGTATCCTTGTTTCTAGCCACCACCTCCATCAGAACCACCAGTAAGGTGCGTCAAGTCTCCCATCTCATTTTTACTCCTGTTCGCCTGCTTAATTGGCTAACCTGGATTTTCTTTCCTGTCGAACAGCATAGAAGGCAGTAGAGCAAGTCCGGGCATGCAGAACTGGTATCCGAAACGTAAGTATTGTGTCGTGCCTGGTTGGTTTGAGCAATGGAGCACAGGTGCGACGCAGCAATTGCTAGGCGTAGCATCGAGTACAGAATATAGACAGATTTTGAAATTTAGTCCGTTTTAGACTAAGTGTAAACGCTCTGATAATCGTAACTTGATTCAGAACAACCAGTAGCATTTGTACGTCCTCTTTGGCTCCCCTGAAATTGCTACCGCTGCCACCATTTAATCATCGTGAGCACCCTCTTGTTTCTAAAAAGAACGAATAAGCGCGCATAGAACTGAGTCCGTGTCGAGAGCGTGTGCCATCTCCATGTGTACATTTTGCAATGCGAAGCATGTACATCGTTTCGCTTTAGTGCGCTCCTGGTTCACTTTAATTGTTTCAACGCGACCAACTGTGGAAACAGTGACGGTGATGCAACATTCTGCTCTGTGATCGGTGGGAAGAGGTGCCATAGCATGTTGGTACAGTCTGAGGACCATCGCCGTCAATCGAAGCAAGTGTCCAAGACAGCCTTTACCACCTTGCTGGCTTTCAACATCAATACACAAGCTCTTAGCACTGAGGATGTCTAATCAACTTCCAAATAGGAATGCAGTTTGTGATGGTGTTGAATTGGTGGGCGTGAATTAAAGTGCAGAGATGGTGTGTCTCAAACGCCAGATACAAATTTATCAGTCTCCTTCCGACACGCAAGATTCCATCTTTAAGCACTAGTGTGAGGTGTCTTGACGAATTGTTCATTCTTCAGAGTGATTCAACGTTGTCCCGCTGTTGAGAAGCTTTGTCCGCCTTTGTGTTGCTCTTGACGAACTCCATTTCATTCGAGAGTGCTTTTTAGTTATACAGGATTTTTTGATCGCAATCAAAGCTTCCTGTTTTCAGTCAGCGTCAAAATACCTCTCTAGGTCTTCTGCAAAACTCTGCGAACTATTGCAAACCGCTGCAATCAGGCCTAACAAGTTTATTTCCCGAGCTCCAGTGTGCGTATCAATAGAGAATTGGCTCAGAGAATGAAGTGGAGGAAGGTCATTCAGAGTAGAGCACGTATCCGCTTGGATATTTAAACTATTCGCATGTCATGAATGTGTTTTGAGTGAAAGAAATGGAACATTGACACAAATCATCCGAAGCCCCTCTTTGGACTTCCTGTTTGCTATAACTCCACAAGTTGACAAATCAGTTGGTTTTCACTTGACTCGACGGGTTAATATTCGTCGAAGATCGAAATCTCATGCTTAAATGACAAGTGAATGGAAATAATAGTTGGAAAACGCCTGAAGCTTTTACGAATAGCGCGTAACCAGATAAGAGAATCACGCCGGAAGAAGGTTACAGATATCGGTTCCGTCGTTTCAGAGAGAATCAGCCTGGCCACTCTTACTGCGACTTCTGAGACCCTCTTCTCCGAACATGGGTGGGTGACCCCTCGGAGTGAATCGGTCCTAGCTGGGAAAAGTACTCATCAAGTCCTTGAGTCTTCACTAAATACATGCAACTGAAATTATGACGCCCTCACCTCCATTGATTTGAAACATCGAGGGACGATAAATTCTGGCGTTTAGGTGTTGCAATCAACTGCTCGTTCAATGCATTGGGCTCTTTACGCGCAATTTCTTCGTGCCATTATAATTCAAGCTAACTTAGGCTCTGTAAAACCGTTAGGCGTTAAAACTGTCACAGGTAATGCATAACTCATCTAATAAAGAGCAGATGCAACCTGCGAGAGCAGATAAGTCCCAGTGAAAGAAACTGCCATCGGTCGTGCACAGAAGTGAAACGTATCTGTCTGCGTATCTAAGCCTGGTCAAAATCCTATTTGCTTGGATTTTTGTTATTGACCTAAATACGCGGGAGCGATCAAATCTGATTCAAGCAGCGATTCTGTTACCGAAGCACTGTTTGTACTGCGCTTTCTTAAGTTAAGGCCCACGTCTTTTATCATCTTCTGTTGTACGGAGAATTTAGGCGCGTTATCCTCATGTGCAACACGTACTAAGCAGGAAACGATGTAGAAGCATTAACCCACCTCCTCGAAAACGTCCTTATCATAGATTTTTGTGGTGTCAGTCAACGTGCAAGAAAGTGCACACGAAGCGCCACTTAAAGAAGGGGTGGCTCAGAACAGACGTGATGTCATGCGATGCCCTTTTGATGTATGAAAGAGGTCTCCGTTGGTCTACGACAAGGGCATTTTTTCGAGTCCCTGTCTTCATCAAGAAAACGCACTTCATAAAACACTGATTTAATATCTACCAAAATTGCCACCGTCTCTTGACGAAATCCTAATAGTACTCCTACATGTGAGTTCGCAAAATTGGGTCCCGATAAAGTTGTTCGTGTAGCTATTACTGCTTCTACTTGGAAATTCCTCAGCAAAAACCCCTTTTAGACATTCATTCACCAAGTTCATGTGTACGTTACCAATCCGTCAGAACATTGCGAACGTTTCCTAAGGAGTTTGAGTCGTCGCATAGCATGAGATTTTTTACCTAATGGAGTTTCAGGTAGCATTCTACAGAGTACCGACAACAAATCGTGTTCAACGTGAGGGTGAAGAGGGTCAGTGGGCTCACGTATGTCTAGCCGCATTAATTGTGCCCAGTTGGGTCACGAAACGATAGCGGAAAGTGGAGGTCATGCTT